>CATIWO010679747.1:0-13557 GCA_949673435.1 Macaranga tanarius | reverse complement strand
ATACTTGCGCAGGACATATATCTGAAATTCAAAAATTTCTCATTTATTCTGTAGACCTTGTATTGAGCTAAATTTTGGATATGTTATAAATTTATGTGACTAGTTTATATTAAAAATAGAATCAAGTAATTTGGAATTTTTTGGTGAGAGTTATTCACTTTCATGTCTAGCAAGGTCAAGCTGTCATAAAAAAAAATACATATAATTTGTTAATACTTTACTTGCTTGAATGTAATGATATATAAATGAATGTGCATGGAATCTAACTATATGTAATTATGATATTATGGATTATATATCTTGAGTATGTGTATGGTTTGTTTGAGGCCACGTGTTGCGGGTCTCACAGAGAGTCTCAAATGTGGCCATTCAAGTGATAATATATACATGTGCGCACATGTGAACTCTGAGATTGAAAGGGGTAGAGAATCTCAGGACTAAGATTGAAAGGGGTAGAGAATCTCAGGAATGTCCACGGATATATGAAAAAGAAAATAAAGAAATGACAAGCTAAGGTGAGCTTGTGTATAAAGTGTGAAAACAACTAACAAGTTTATTCATGCATTGTTGCATTATGTATGTATATTAAATATTGAATCTGAATTATGTGTTGATGAATGAATTGGTGACATTTAGTATGTTTATGAAGTGTTTTCAAGGTTTATTTGAGTTATGATCAAGTATGGAATGGTTTGGTGAGTTTTGGGGTTGGGGTTGCTCGGGCTGCTCACGGTCAGGTCGCGACCGTGAGCAACCCAGGCCATTTTTCATAATAAAATGGTGCTTCAGGTGGCTGCTCATGGTCCAGCTCGCGACCGTGAGCACCCAATCGCAACCGTGAGCAAACTCCTTATGGTCGTGAGCACCCGCCCGTGAGGAGTCATCAGCACACTTTTATTTTCGTATTTTGACCATAACTTGAGCTGTAGACTTCCAAATGAGGCATGGTTTAATGCTACGGAAACTTTAAAGAGTCTTCTACAAGTTCTATGTTTTGAGATTAGGTAGAATCTATTTTTACAATTCTCTAATTGAGCTTGATATTTTAGTGCTCACTTACATCTTTGTCATTTGGACTTCTATGTGCAGTCTAAATGTTAAATTTTTATAATTTGATGTGCAAAAATGTTATTTATATACTCTTCTTAATTAGTTCTTAAGAAGAACTATATGTATACTTATTTTAATAATTGCTTATTGAGTCGCAAGCTCATTCCTTTGCAAATTGTGGTTTTCAGGTAATAGTTAGACTTGCTTGAGATACGAGTTGATGAAGCTTGAAGTGTGCTCCGTATGAGCTCATGTGGGTTAAGGGCAAGCTTGGTGTCCACATCTTCATCCTCATGATCATCATCATCATCACATTCAAGCATTTTATTTTTGAATAATGTATTTATTTTGATAATAAGTTATATATATACACTAAAGTACAATGTGTATTAAACAAGAGTTTTTGGTATAAATATATATCTCTTTTGATAAAAAAAATATTTATGCCACATGTTGTTATATCACTAGAACACTTGTATGTGGTACTTGGAGGGTGCTACAGTTTAGGGTGTTGAGGAAAAACAAACTATATGTTAATTTAAAGAAGTATGATTTTATTTAAAATAGTTTGTTATTTCTTAGGTATGTTGTGAGTAGTGATGGGATTAAGGTAGATGAGGCCAATGTTAAATCTATTAGGGAGTGGCCTACTCCAAAGAATGTGAGTGATGTGAGAAGTTTTCATGGGTTGGCAACTTTCTATAAGAGATTCATTAACCATTTCAATAATATTATTGCACCTATTACTGAATATTTAAAGAAGTATAAATTTTAGTGGGGTGAGGAGCAATAGAGTATTTTTTCTTTGATTAAGGAGAAATTGAGTACAACACCTATGTTAGCATTGCCTGATTTTGAGCAGTTGTTTGAGGTGGAGTGTGATGCTAGTATTATAGGTGTTGAGGCTATTCTATCCTAAGAGAAGAGGCCGGTAGCTTTCTTTAGTGATAAATTGAGTGAGGCTAGGCGAAAGTGGGCTACCTATGATAAGGAGTTTTATGTTGTTGTGAGGGCCTTGAAGACTTAGAAATATTATCTCATTGCTAAGAAGTTTATTTTATATACAGATCATCAAGCTTTAAAGTATTTGAGCACCCAAAAACATATTAGAAGTGATATGCATGCTAGGTGGTCGGCTTATATAGAAAAATTTCCTTATAAGCTTGTTTATAAGTCGGGGTAGTACAATAGAGTGGCGGATGCTTTAAGTAGACGTGTGGCCTTGATGAGAACTCTTAGTTGGGAGATAGTGGGTTTTGAAATGTTAAAGGAGTTGTATATAGATGATGATGATTTCAGTAAAATTTGGGGTAGTTGTGTGCATAAACAACCTTATGATAATTTCTACATTTATGTCGGTTTTGTCATGAAGAGTGGGCAGCTTTGTCTTCCTCGTACATCTCTTCGTGAGAAGGTCATTCAAGATTTACATGGTAATGGTTTAGCGGGTCATCTTAGTAGAGATAAGACTATTGAGGCTATGAAGAAAAGGTACTACTGGCCCAAGTGGAGGAAGGATGTCACTAACCTAGTAGGTAGGTGTTATATTTGTCAGAAGGCCAAAGGACATAGTCAAAATATAGAGTTATACATGCCATTTCCAGTTCCTAATGCTATTTAGGAGGATCTTTTGATGGACTTTATGTTGGGTTTATCGCGAACTCAAAGAGGTATAGATTCTGTATTTGTTGTGGTGGACAGGTTTTCTAAGATGGTGCATTTCTTACCATGTAAGAAGACTGCAGATGCATCTTCTATAGCCAAACTATTATTTAAGGAGGTTGTGAGATTGCATGGAGTGCCAAAGAGTATCACTTTTGATCGTGATACTAAGTTCCTTAGCCATTTCTGGATGACGCTTTAGAAGATATTTGATTCTTCTTTTAACTTCAATAGTACAGCACATCCACAGACGGATGGACAAACAGAGGTGGTGAATAAAGCACTGGGTAATTTGATTCGGAGTATTTGCATAGATCGACCTAAATAATGGGACTTTGCTATAGTACAAGTGGAGTTTACCTATAATAACGTCGTTCATAGTGCTACAGGTAGATATATGTTCTCTGTTATGTATATGAAATATCCTAACCATGCTTTGGACTTAGTGAAGCTTCCAAAGGTGCATGGTCTTAGTGTGGCGGCTAGTGACTTAGCAAAATAGGTTCAAGAGGCGCAAGTGGATATCAGAAACAAGCTTGAGCAAGCTAATGCTAGGTACAAGACTGAGGAGGATAAACATAGGCATTTCAAGGTCTTTAATGTTGGAGATGAGGTTATGGTGTTCATTAGCAAAGCAAGGATACAAGGTGGACATAGCAAGCTGCAACAACACAAATATGGGCCTTACAAGGTGGTTCAGACGATTAATGACACTGCTTATATTATTGATTTGTCGGCATGAATGGGGATCTCGAAGACTTTTAATATTGCAGACATTACTTTATTTCAACTAGATATGAGCCTTGGGTATCCTGATGATCACTCGAGGTCGAGTTCTTTGCAAGTGGAGGTGGATGATGAGGATACGATACACGCCTGTGAATCATCTAACCCGCCCATGTCTTAGATGCTGAGAATGGACAGAGAGGTACACGGCTTAAGGCACAGCCGTGTAAGGAACCGTGTTTCTTACTACCATATTTTTGTATTTCAAACACGTCCGTGTTTTATGGGATATGCCCGTGTTTCGCATGCTAGCAGAGGATACAAATTTTATTAAGTTATTTTGTTTGTTTGAGATTCTATTTAATTATTTCTATTTTAGCCTTTTATTTCTTAGACTATAAATACTTTATGTTAGGGTTTGTGGATGGATATCATTCAATTTTTATCAATTAAAATAAGCTTTTACTTATTTCTTTTCTCTGGATTGAGAATTATCTCTGGATTAAGATTGTTTGTTCTTTCTAATAATCAACGTGTTTGATTATCGTGCTACACACTGCGTCAGCATGTATCTTAATTAGTAATTGTGTTAGGTTTGTTTTTAGGTGTGGAAATCTCGGACTTGAGTGTTTTCCCTGTAGATGCATGCATATTTTTCGGTGATTATATTTAATTGATTCCCTTAAGCACTATGATCAAGTCCTTTCATGTCTTGCCAATGTAACAAAAAGTAGACCAAGCCCAAGAAAAAAAATAAAGTGTCTTTAATCTAATGGAGAGCCAATGAAACCATCACCTAGATGTATACTCATTTGATGTTGATGCAGATGTGTTCTAGTCCTTAGTCATCCATTTATTTTGTTCTAAGCAGGGTACATGGGTCTGGGTGGCTCTTGGAGTTCTTGTAAAAGATCCAAAGAACTTCCCGGAGCCGGACAACCTCCTTAATGGCGCCGGTGGCAAGTAGGGCTGAGCAAAAAACACCCGAAAATTGATTAACCGAACCAACCGGTTTGGTCGGTTATATATAAGTTCGGTTCGGTTTCAGTTTTTGAAAATATATAACCGACTGGTTTAGTTCGGTTTCAGTTTTCAAGTTGAAAAACTAAAAATAACCGAACCGACCGACTCACATATATATTTATTATAAAAAGATTAAATACAATATATTAATTAGAAAAAATTATATATAAATATTAAAATTATAAATAAAAAATATTTTTTAGTTATATAATTAAATAATAAGCTTAAAAAATTATAAAATAATAAATAAATAATAAATTTTATTTATAAAAATTAATTAACTGAATAACCGAACCGAATTAGTTTCATTAAGTTCAGTTTTTTTCTGGTTCGGTTCGGTTTCGGTTAGAATTCTTTTTTGGTCGGTTTTGGTGGTTCTTTAACCGAACCGACCAAAACCGATCGATGCTCACCCTTAGTGGCAAGGGAGAAGATGGAACTGATTTTAAATGCAATGGTTTTGAAAAAAGGAGCAATAGGTAGGAGAAGCTAGTTTAGAGAAGAAAAGGGTGATAAATAGGCAAAGTAACGATGTTAACACCCTCGTTAGTAAAGGAGCTAAAATCACATGAAAAACATAATTTTATGCTTAAATGGTAAAAAAACAAATGTAAGGGCATATGTGCTCCTCGGTATAAACATTAGGGGCAGAAATACACCTTTGCCCATATATATATATATATATAGGAAAAGCCTTATATCACAAGTTGTGACGAACACCGACGCAACTGTGTGTTGTAACTTGCGACAAAATGACTGAAAAGTTCTTAAAAAAACCAAATGACCCCCTGTATTATGGGGGCATTTTGGTCAATTTTTTTGCGGTGTTGCGACGTCTATTATTGTCATATATATATATATATATATATATATATATATATATATATATATATATATAACTTTTCTAATAACATTGTTGACCTATTCTCAAAGTGTACAATTTATGAATTATATATATAACTTTTCTAATAACATTGTTGACCTATTCTCAAAGTGTACAATTTATGAATTATATAAATCATTATTCTAAGTGAAACATTAGTATGACTAAATTGAGATCTATTTAATTATTTTTAAACTAATTAATTTTTAAGAAGATGTGTTGTATGTATAAAACTTGGCTAAAATGAATGAAGTTTGTCCTTGTATCATAATTAAAAAGAAAATAATTTATAATCAAAATAAAATTGAGCTCGTAGTCCAAATCACTATTTACTTCCAAGTCACGGACTCTCTGCTAAAAAAAGGCAGCCATGGAAAATATTGAGAGCTCAGAGAAGAGAAAAAATGCGATATTAGGACTAATGGAGCTAGCCAACATGATAAGCGTACCTATGTCACTATACGCTGTCGTTCAACTTAATGTTGCCGACGCCATCTGGCAAGACGGAGCTAACTCTCCGCTCTCCGCTTCCGAGATTCTCTCTCACCTTAACGCTCCCAATGGTGACCCCGAGAATCTTCAACGCATCCTTCGATTGCTGTCAAGCTTTGGCGTTTTCACGGAGCACCTTCACGCCGTCAAAGGTGAGGCCACCACCGTCGAGAGGAAGTACTCTCTCACGGAGATTGGTAAAATGCTTGTCACTGATGCTAACGGCCTCTCTTACGGAGCTTACGTGCTCCAGCATCACCAGGTCCATTATTTTCATCCGTCTCAAAGTTACTGTTCCGGTTTATGTTTTTAGAAATTTCAAAAAAGCTATTTAACTTTGTTTGAAAATTTTTACCTATTTTAATAATTTGATGTAATGTTTTGAATATGAATAAATATTTTTAATTTATAGAAATACTGAAATTTAAATAACTAATAAATATTTATATTAATGAATTTTAATGTCACTATATTTTTTTTAATTAAACAAGGTAGTCAATAATTTTGGCATATTAATAAATTATATTACATACAATCATATGTATAGTAGAATTAGTCCTCTTATAGAAATTTTTTTTTCACATATGATAATATATTAACACTTACAAAAATAAATTTATTAGTTCTTGATGTTCAATTTTATCAGCAATCCTTTATAGTTAATTAAAAAATTCAATGAAAGATTTTGTTAATTAAAAGTAGATTTTTTTGAATAAAATTTTAAATCATAAAATTGTATTGTATAGAATAAAGTGAAATATTTGAGGGTCTAATAAGGATTTTTACAAATATTATTGTTATTTTTAATTTTTAACAGGATGCACTGATGAGGGCATGGCCATTAGTGCATGAGGCAGTGCTAGATTCATCAACAGAGCCATTCGTGAAGGCTAATGGGGAGGCTGCCTATGGTTACTATGGAAAGCGTCCAGAAATGAATGAGCTGATGCAAAAGGCAATGTCAGGTATATCTGTGCCCTTCATGAAGGCTGTGTTGAGTGGCTATGATGGATTTCAAGGGATAAAGAAATTGGTTGATGTGGGTGGTAGTGCTGGGGATTGCCTGAAGATGATCCTGAAAAAATATCCTTCTGTAGAAGGAATCAACTTTGATTTGCCTGAAGTAGTTGCCAAGGCACCAAACATTCCTGGTCAGACTTTTTTTTCACTCCTTAATTTTTTTTAATTAATAAAAAGGTGCACCAATTGAAATATTTATGATGGGAATCTTGTTTTTTAAATCAGATAAAAATTAATATTGGAATAATGAAATTGATAATTGAATTTCATTCTTTTAATATTGATCACAAGCATTGATGATGAAAGCTTTATTTTCACAAACATTGCATGAAAGTTTTCAAACGTGAGATTATATTAATAATGTTAGCTAATTGCCTTTGCTGGACTTGGATGGAACTAAAGATTGTTTTTTGTTTTAGATAAGATACCTTCTGAACCAATAAAAATTAGGATTGCGAGCTGCGATTTACAAAAATATTCCTTGAATTGATACTACCCCTGTAAATATGGAGACAGAAATGAATTTTTTTTAAAAATTTTGTCACTTGTGGGGGCCAATGTTGCGGCGCACAATATGGAAGGCCTCCTAAAAATTGTTAATGTGTGCAGGTGTTACCCACGTTGATGGTGATATGTTTAAATCAATTCCATCAGCCGATGCTATCTTTATGAAGGTGAGTCACTTTTTTCTTCATTAAAACTTTCACTTTTTGATCCCTCTCGCAAGTCGATGATCAGTTCCTGTAATAAAATGGCAAGTTTTCATTTTCTAGGCAGTGTATCTAGCTCAAATCTAGTTTTTTATAATACTCAGCAACTTGATAATTGAAAGCTATACTTGTGGGGAGTCTGAAGGAGATTTTTTTAATATAAATGATACAAATTTATGTTATTATCAGGAGAAACAACAATAAACAAAAAAAAAAAAAAATTTAAATATTTATTGGCTCAAATAATAAAAAGTTTTGATTTTTTTAAATAAAATTTTAAGTTTGAGTCTTATATAAAAAATAAATGACGAAAGAGTTCACAAGTCAATTCAGCTAAACTTTAAAAATAATCAATTTATGTTACTATCAGATATTAAATAAAAAATCAAAAAAAGGGAGGGCTTTTTCTCTTATTAGTAAGAAAATGAGTCATTAGCATTACTTCTATAGACATCAATAAAAGTAAGGCTATTGAATGCGAAGTGATGCAGGAACTATAATCTCAAGAAGATCTTAGGTACATTATAATGAATTGATTTGATTACCTTTGATATGAACTTACTGCAATTATTGGTAGGTTCCTTTCTTTCTTTATTTTTGCCTGTTTTTGGTGTCGATCCAAGTTTTGCCTAAGTGTTGAAGCTCTACGAGGGATAAAGCTACACGTCTCCCATAGTGGGTACTTTTTCTACTTTTTTGTCTTGCTCTTGTGAGCTAAAAAGTCAACCAAAGGGTCAAAAAGCATCGCTGGAAATTTTAATTGCAATTTCATTTTATTCAAAGGACGCCACGCCTAGGGTTGTCTCGGAGGAGGTAAAAATATAGTTTTGCCCCCTCCAATTTTTATATAATAAATATATAAAAAATTAAAAAATTAAAAAAATATAATATAATTTATAAGTTTGTAAATTATGACACGACGGGTTCATCCAGTTTTGTTTTAGGTTTTAGATTTTTGTCAATTTATTTAATTCAATAATTAAAATATATATTTTTTATTATTAAATAATTTTTATATTATACAAATAAATAAATAAATAAATAAATATATAAGTTTATAAATTATGACACGACGAGTTCACCCGATTCTTTTTTAAATTTTAGATTTTATTAATTTATTTAATAAAATAATTAAAAATATATTTTTTAATTATTATATAAGTTTTTATTATTAATTAAATAAGGGTATAATGGTAATTTTGGGTGAAAAGATATTTTATCTTTTTCCCCTAGATGGAATTGTAGGTATCTCCGTTAGAGATAACCTATCAGCTTCCTTGTTCAAAATCATCTTATTGCCAAAGTAGAAAGTAATACACTAGAAAAGTCTATTGCCATTATGAGACGGTGATCTACTTAATCTATAGGTGTCAAGATATGTTTTTTCAATTCATTGCAGACACTTCTATTTGGTATATTCTAACGTGTATATTAATTTGTAAAATTAATATACTTATATTATTTGATCCTTTTATTAATAGAAAAAATTAAAATTCCACAACACATCATTTTTTTGGAAGATACTTACCATAAAAATGATAGATCATGATGGATCGAAGGATTTGATCTCTCCTATTTCCTACACCACATCCAATAAGAGGAAAGAGTAGGATGCTAGGGTCGACCTTCTAGAGCTGATCTTCGGTACAAACTTTCTCCCACCCATAATTGATTATTTTCTAGGGCCAGTTATGAAAGGATCACATTGTTTTTGTGGGAAATAAAAGGGTCGCAATTTTGGGCATTAACCTTTTTTTGTTTGTTCGTATGATACTTTAATGTTACCAAATGGGTAGATGTTTATGCAAACAACACGTCCATATATAAGTCCCTAAAACTAGATCTATTTTTGCAAATCGTGCACATATGTCGTATGTCTCTTTGGGCACCAGCTAATGTTCGTGTTTCTGCTGCATTTATGTATACATGGCAGTGGATATTGACAACATGGACAGACGATGAATGCAAGGTGATACTGGAGAATTGTTACAAGGCACTTCCAGTTGGAGGGAAATTGATAGCTTGTGAACCAGTGCTGCCTAATGATACTGATGATAGTCACAGAACACGAGCCCTCTTAGAAGGAGACATATTTGTCATGGCAGTTTACAGGGCTAAAGGTAAGCATAGGACTGAAGAAGAATTTAAGAAACTGGGTCATGCTGTTGGTTTCTCTCATTTCCAACCTTTATATTTCGATTATTTCCATACTATATTAGAGTTTCAAAAATAATAGCTTAGCTTAAAATAGAAATTAAAATAAAAAAATAATAGTAGCAATATTATGCTATTTTTATTTTTGAATAATGACTGTATTACAAAAAAGAGAAACAGAGAATATCTCAGCTCTCCTCTTTATAAATCAATCTCTCTGCTTATAAATCTTTTGAACTCATGAAACTTTTAAATTTTAACTATCATGTTAATTACCATTTTCTTTCAGTTTATCTTCAATTTAATCATGGCTAATTATATATTAATTGCACTATTTTATTTATTCAATAACTTGAAAAATTAGAAGTGATCATGATGAACATATAATTTGAGATCTCTTTTCTTGCTTTTTTTTTTTTTTTTTTTTTTTTCTTTTTGGGTAGCTTTGAGAAGGAGAAATGTAAAACAAATGATATGATTAGACAGGAAATCATAAGTAAAACTTATTATGTTATGTTACATAATATCTAGAACATGCCATGATCCAATATTAGATTCAAGACTACGACTCTTAATGAGATCAATTCCTTTAGCTATAAGTTTTTTTTATCCTTTATTAATAAAAGAAAATAGAGATAAATAAATTCGTAGTATAATTTAACAGTAATTTCTAATTACCTCCTCGATTTATGTCATAGTCTCAGACCTCAAACAATCTCTCTGTTTGTCTGTCTGTAACATGCATCAAAAATTAATTGCTTCATAAACTTATATATTAGTAAGCCCGTCTAAATTCTTGAACCCCATCATCATCATCTTCATCAGGAAATCTATGGAGAAGGTTTCGATGACCGAAGAAGCCACTGATCACCATCTATATATGAAATGCTCATGTAAGGAGCTGCTTCATATTGAGTTAACTGCTTCCCATAAGGTACTCTATATGTGTAATTAGCTCCAAGTCCATAACACTCGTACTCTCTAAAGAACACTGTTCTGCAAATAAAGAAAAAACATTCACATCAATAATTAAAAAATAATTGGATTATAGAGTAAAAATTATTAAACAGAACCAGCATATGCACCGATCTTCTTATATTATAGAATCGACTTGATATATATGTATAGTAGAGCACCGATACCTTGTGAAGATCCTGTTCAATAATTTCTCTCGAGAATAGAATGGTAACGAGTAGGATCAAACCACAGACTGGTCTCTAGAGGGATCTCTCCAATCATTCCACCCATCTAGAGATATACAGCATTGGACATGAAAGTTTTAGAGAAGACAACAGTTGCATAAGCACCCCATGCTCTTCCAAGCCATACTTTCCCTGTTCCACTTATGCTGCAACTCACAAAGGAAAATCAGTTTGATCACTAATTGATTGCCTTGCTTTAGCTGTAATTAGTCCACTTACTCCTGCTTTTGGAGGCATTGCAATGGAATTTATTCCGCAACCCTGCCAATATATATATATTACCTTGTCAAAATGGAAATCAATTGGTCACTGTTCTAGAAAAAAAATAATATGCTAGATCACACATTTTTATACAAAAATGTACTAGAACCGTGTATAACAGAACTTTTTTTTTTTTTTGACAGTATCATATTGTTAATTACATAGCATATTTTGAAATCACTGTTTGTTGTTTTTATTAATTAGTTGCTAATATTTGGTAGTTTATTGTTATTTATATTAATTATTAAAGAAATGTTTATCAATAAAAATTGAAATGGTAGATGATTTTGCTTTTTTATTCATTATCTATATTTAATTTTCATAATTGCCATTCAAAAGATGGCTTAAATAGAACTTTGAATACCCAAATCAACTCAAATAATTTGGATTTAAATGTCAAATTAGTTAAAGTTGATTAAAATAAAAGAATATTTAACTAACAATAGTTGGATCAGCTGATAGGGACTGTTTTCGTTTAAGTTGAAGTCTCGAGTTTAAGTTCTAGTGAATGCAATCACATTAAATAGTTGTTAAGAGATATTTATTGTCCTTTTAGTTCTACCCAGGTCAATTCCGAATTAGTTAGAGCCCTTGTGGCTACCGGATGTATCAGGGAGCATCAGATACAGAAAAAAAAAATTTAAAAAAAAAAGATTTTTAAGATAAAGTTAGGCATGTTCTTTTTGTTTGGGGAAGTAATTTCAAATAATAATAATGACAATAACAGAAAAAAATTATTAGCATTATTCTTAGAGATGGTAGCAACTAGCAAGTCATCTTTCAATAGTTTGGGTCTAACATCACAGGTACTAATTATTCAAATCCGCTTAAATAAGTAAGTGTAATAAAAATGTAATCTTTTTAATTATTTGTGAATTGGAAGATTTTTATTTATTGAGTTCTACATTACAAATATTTGTATATTATAAAATCTTAAAAAATGACCCTTAAATAAAGTGGCATCAATTTTTTACCATTCAATGTGAAAATTGGCTACTTAATTGATCGACCACTGTGTGTGTCTATATATATATATATATTTCAAACTAATCTCATAATTTCAAGATAAACTAGATTTAAATTGAAATTTACATCATTTTTCTTTTTAAGTATTATTATTTAATGTCATGAAAAAAATATTTTATAGCTAATTATAAAAACTGCCTCTACCAAAACTACAATTATCAAATATACGTATGACATAAAATTTTCTTTCATTGTCTTTTTTATGAGTAGGTTTGACCTCATTGTAGAGCAATATTTTTTTTAGCTTTAATTAATTTTTTTAATATTGTAATTGGTCTTTTAAACAATAGTTTTATTTTTGACAAAAATAACTTTTAAAAATTTTGGTCTGTTATATCTTTTAAGTTTTGAGTGTCTTTTCTTTGATGTATATATTCTTTTTCATACCTTAAAAATAAGGATAATGATACATGTCTTTTAGAGAGACATGAATAGTGATGTCTCTCACCAAATAAAGATAAAATTTTACTCTTAAAAATTACTTATTTGCCCCATTAGCGGGACATTTAAAATGAGTGAGATATAATTTGGAAATTTCACTCTTAAAGAGACAACACTATTCATATCTTTCTAAGAAATACAAATCATTACCCTATTTTTAAATGTCACACTGAACTACTTATTAAATCATTTGAAATGCAATGGTATTTTATATGAAAAAATGTGCGATTAATAAGGATTAAAAGGAGAAACTTAAATAAACTAGTCGTGAATCCGCATAATGTATGATTGTATAAAGTTAATATTAATAAAATAAACTATAAATAGCACATATCATAATATTTCTATTTTTTAGTTTTATTTTTATAATTTGTTAATTATGAAAAACATTAATTGAGGGATAAATTTTTGTGATAATTAAATATTATGAAGTTTTTTTTAATAGAATTACTTATCATGACTTTTTTTTAATAAATATAATTCAAACTCTAAATAATTTTTTAAAATCTTAACTGCACATAAAAAAAAACTATTGAAAAACATTAAAAAACCAAGAACTAAAGTTTTAAGTTAAAAGCTACTAATTTGTGCATTTAGCTTTCAAATCAAGTATAAAGAATCGGATGAAGGAAAAACTAACAATCAAGTGAAAAGAAAGACTAATCAAAGTGATGAATATCTAGTGAAGAAACTGATTGAGTTATAATGTTGGATTCAAACAAATCTCAACCTGCGAATGAATATACAAAAAAAAAAAAAAAAAAAAATTAGCCAAGAAAATAAATTTACTGTCAAATTTAAAACTTATTGCACTACTAGAATCCACCGAATTACCGACGGATTTTAGCAACGGAAAAATTTCCGTCTCTAATTACCGACGGACTTGAATTTAACGACGGAAAAAAAA
>CATIWO010679567.1:0-18207 GCA_949673435.1 Macaranga tanarius | reverse complement strand
TTTCTACCTTATTGATCCATTATGTCGAAGAGAGTTCAAAGCACGCCTAGAATTCTGTATCCAAGGGTGAGAAAGTAGTGTCTTTGCATCAGGTCTCTGCCTAGCATCCTAGAATGCCAAGAAAAAAGAAAAAGATAATCATAAATAATATATGGCACAATAGTTCAAGGAAATTGTCAATTAAGCAGTTGGAAATTGCACAGTGCTAGCAATGCTAAACCTAAACTTGATCAAATTCAAAAACTTTATGCAAGGGCTCTAGTGATATTGAAAAGGGAATCCCAAGAAACAATTGAATATCCCGCCAACCACTTCAGCTGGGGATTTTCTCCGATCAAGCTCATCATGCATCCACAAGACAGGGATCAAAAGGCAATCCACTCAATAAAGGGTACTAATTTCTCACCATTTTCCTCACCTTGGTTTAAGCAGGCTTCAAAAATCAGACCAACTTTCAATATTTGTTGGAAATTCTTTAACAAATTAAACATCAAGAAACAATAGCTCTATTTTCAGATACAAAGGGCAGTAGAGAGGCTAAGAAGAAAAATGACTGAATGCCTCAAGGACAGAGGTGATGAATCTTCAATATATATAACTATGCAACCTGCAGCTTTTAATATAAATCCAAGATAAAAATACTCCTAACATTAAAAATGAAGGTGCCACAGCAGATGGAATAAAACTATATGGCTTTTAGAATGTCCATGATGGAAGCAATCTTATCTCCAACGATAATGGTAAACCTCCTCCTTCCACAAAGTGCACATGCAATTTCTGAGACCCATTTCAATGATATAATAACAGTGAAATTTAAGAAACTTGACAGCAGAAAATGCAATTTTTCATGCACCTATTGGAATTAAACAAATTTCTCCCACTTCTAACGGGGAGTAAGAGAAAACTATTATTTAATCAAGCAAAAATTTCTCACAGATAGCACCTTATAGCTAGTTATTCAATTTATTAATACAATTTATACACGCTACCACATTACACAATACCAAACATCAACAAGAATCTGTTGCTCAAATATCTGGACCTTGCTTCTATGCAACTCCAGTAACAGAGCATTCTTACACTTCCACATAAGAAACCACAAAAGTGAGAGCAGGATGGCTACCTTCTTGAAGCACTGGCGCAGAAAGTCAGTAATATCAGGAGATAGGCTATCAGGTATGGGAGGATGGTCATCCTGAGGGAAAAGCACAGAAAGCAAAAAATAAAACGGTAAGTACTATATAAAAAAATTTCCAAATAATTAGCCAGACAAAACGGAACAGAAGGATATATATATATATATGTACAAGAATCAGAATATTTAACAAGAATCAGTGCCCATCTTAATAAATTAAGACAAACATGAAGGAGAAATGCTGAACAAACCTGAACAATACGAAAAAGGGCGGGCATAGGCTGCAAATCATAGTATGGAGGAATACATGTAAGAAGTTCAATCACAGTGCAGCCAACACTCCATATGTCAGAAGCAGCACAAACTCCCGACATTTCAATAACCTGAAAGTAAATCAGTTTCACGATGAACAAGACATTCAAAAACCCTCACAGCAGCAGTAAATGTATTAACCACACATCATCTTTCAAGCCATAATGCTAGACAGGTCCGATTTTTTAGTAAATTACATATGTTTTAAAGGCATTCCAAAAGTCTCAAATGCATCAATTTGTTCATATAGACACCAAAAACAGCAGGCTATGACAATGACTAACGATACAAAAATTTAAAAAAAAAAGCAGTAACTAGCATACAAACGGAACACATTTTTAATGAAAAAGGGAACCAACTTCATGCATACCCATGAAAAGATGGTTGATTGATGGGACATCAAAAGCAGGTATATTGTTATTTAAAAAAAAAAAAAAGTGTCACAGCAATGAAAGTTAAAAAAAAAAAAAGTGTCACAATAATGAAAAATATCATTAAAATAGAACATCAATCAAAAGAAACTCCACGAATATACAAAGCACCAATATACTTATCAATATCATAAAACCTAGACAGACGCTCAAACATGCAAGTTACATGTTCTCATGCACGCTACATGTGCAACCAGTTCTGTTTCAAATTTTCTATTTATGTTAACACTCTAGTGGTTTTTATCCAGACTCTTTTCTATTTATGATAATTGCCCCCAGCACCTTGAACATTGGCACTATGACAAATTGAACCCTATACTTTAAAGCATTATAAAGTGACAACTGTCAAACTTTGAACTTTGTAAAGCATTGCAATTTAAAACCTCAAATAATTTTCTCAACTCTTATTTACTTCTCATGAAATAACATCTCCCATGTAAGAATTAACTATTAGTATATATCATGCGACTTAATATACACTTGGTCTACAAAAATCATTTACTCCTACACCCTCCATCTTCAAAGTCCTAGTACTTTATGCTAGTTGCCAATGTCAAAAGCCCCGTCCTATCTTCTTTTTCTTCCATCACAGTTATTCATGTTGTTTTCCTGATCAAAGGCATAAATTCTCCAAAGAGTAATGGGTCAGAGTTCTTCTCTCTTCCTTTATCCTGAACTATCGTGCTGTTAATTTTCCCACCAATACCCAATTTCCCTTGAATTTTTAGTCTAAGGACAGCCAATAATCTCTACAAATACCTATTGATGCTAGATTAAATTTAGAGGCCTTAGATATGGAATTTGGAGTGATTTGGTTATACTGTGAAAGATTGATACTCTTTCCATCAAGCATTTTTTCATTTCTTCTCAAGCCCCACAGTTCCAGAAGCCTCATTTCCCAATTTCATTTGTTGAATAACATTCCCTAGTGATCAGACTTGAACTCAAACCACATTTGATTTACAATCGATACAGCATTTCTCGGCCACGATGACAATAGAACCTAAGATTCACTAATGCTTCAACTCCAGATGGACTACAAAATAACTCTGCGCAGGTTAATCCAAAAAGCCCTAACTCACCATGACCCAAAACTCCCTGAACAAATCGAATTGGATCAATGGACATCAGGGACCATAAATATCAAAAGGAAACTTAAAAATAAGCCAAATCCATATTCAAGCCCTTAAACTTTCAGTATTGTTGCATTGAACCCTTAAACTTCAATTGTGTTGCGTCAAGTTCTTGTGCTTCTGTTTTAGCACACATTAAGAACTTCTAAACATTTCCTCCCCAAACTCGTGTTAAGAGGTCAAATTGCTAGATTTTAAAAGTTTTCTTGTCACTTTAATCCATTAAGTAACAGCTTAAAACTGTGTTGTATGCTCTCCATTAAATAATAAATTAATCAATTAAATTAATTAAAAATAAAATTTTCATTTTTATTTAAACATATTAATTTAAAGGTAAAAATAATTTTTATTTCAAATTAATAAAAAGTTAAATTTTGTTTTTAATGGTTAAAGAATATTTTGTTAATAATTAAATATAGTGAGAATTAATAATATATGAAAAAAAGTGTTTACATATTAAAAGTTTTAAAAAAATTAATTTTTCAAAAATTAATATTGTTTCTTACACTTTACAATGTCTGACACATTTTAGAAAGTGGCAGAGTTAAGTAAATAAAATACTAGCTAAATATTAAGGGTCTAAAATAGTAATAGAGCATTTGCTCTACAAATGAAATTCTCAAGTTCAAGACCTCTCTCTGGACATGGACCCTTTGATTCCTATTAGTGGGAGTCCATAAAGAATAAGTGTGATTTTCCACTGTTGTACGTAATAAAAAATAATTGAACAATCAACCTTGATAATTTATGATCACCATTAAACAATTTCTTGAAACAAGCCAAATATCAAAAAATTGCAAAGAAATACATATTTTTAATATTACTTCTTTAAAATGTTAGGTGAGCTAAATAATTAACTACTCAAGTATTTAAGCCAACAATGTGAGATCAAAGTCCAGACTGATTCAAAAATTGTGTTAAGTTTATTATTTACCAGATATCAAAACGTCTTAGCCAACAAATCCTTTCAAAACAAGTGTGAGAATGAGTTCATATGTAACATAGAAGTTCACTCATGAGTCCCAAAAGCTATAAATAAATATAAAGCTACCATATATAAATATCAAACAATGCACCCTATACATAAGAAGTAGAGAACCAAAATGAAAGGAACAAATCATCAATCTTTACTCAATGACAACAAAAGCACAGATTAAGATTGAAGAAAAAAATAATCAATAAGACCAAACATCAGGCTTTCTTCCCTTAAATAAGCAGCAAAAAAGGTTAATAAAAGCACAAACAAGTGCAAACAGTGTCCCCCAGAAATCCACAATAGAAGATAGAGAGGCAGCACTAGATCCCCAAAAAACAAAATTCCTATAAAGTCTGCAGATGCAGCCATAATAACCAGAACACAATGGGCTACTACTGTACCAAAAAGTTTTTAAAAAATATGTGACCAAATACCTCAGGGGCCATCCAGTACGGTGTTCCAACTACTGAATGCGTATTAACGTCAGCTTCTGTCAATTTTGTTGCAACACCAAAGTCAGCAAGTTTCACGAGGCCCTAGAAAATAAATAAATAAATTAGGGCAAGCAGTTACTTCATAATTCACAAAAATTAATATCAGAAGAAGCTATATCAGAAATACAAAAGACAAGCAACTAGCTTATCTTTAAATCAGTGTATCCATGGCTAGAACTGGTTATATGGTAGTCAAGCACAAAAGTTTTCTTATTCTTTTTAGTCATTCTTCTTTATCGTCAAATGTCAACAAACACATTAAATTTGCAATAGAGATTCAAGTGAATACAGATCTCCTATATAGTATTAAAACTAGAAAATTGCATCATCATATGCCCTACCATTATTTAGCATTAGCACCAAGACTGCATAGCTGTTAATTTGACAATTGACAAAAGCTCTCCTCGAAGGGAATCAAATACATCTTATTATTCAGAATCAATTAGAGTTTCTTAGAGAGACATGGAAGTAGATAACGTGGTGAGCACTAAAAGCCTTGGCCCCTCCAGCGGAAGATGATGACCAGACCAGGAAAAACCTCGTTTTCGGCCTGAAAGAGTCAAGAATAGTGTCCCAGGGATATCATTTCGTGACAAGGTCATTCATGGTTCAGTGGTGATTGAAAAAAAAAAAAAAAACCGTGTTCGCAGGGCAAGAGGATCTTGAACTTGAACATGATGACATTATAATATCTAATGAAGATGGAATGCTAGCGGTTAATATATCTCAAAAAGTTCAGGATTTTATATCTAAGCCTTGGCAGAGTACAGTGGTGGTGAAATTACTAGGGAGGCTTATACGGTATAAGGCATTGTGTACTTAGAGAACATGTGAGACATCATTTTATAAAAGTTTTTGTCGGTTTAGACAATTTAGCAAAAAAAAAAAAAAAATCAAACACCAAAATTGAAAAAAAAAAAGGTTCGAACACTATTTATGTAATTTTTTTCTTCATAAAATTGATGGAGAACTTCTTTAAAACTCAAAGATGAGGCATTTGATAAGTGATATGACTTTCAGTAGAACTTTGGCAAAATTTATTCATAGTCAGGAATGAAAACTATGGAGTCAAGCTACAACCATTATAAATATTCTACTGGTTAGGTAGAAATTGGATAAGTACATTTTATACCTTATGCATGTTAAGGTCTTTCTATATTTTATATATATGTTTCTTACATAGGTTTTGGAATATTTAACTGTGAAATTCAATAAAATTCATACCTTCTTAGATTTGCACAGTCAAAGGTCTTGAGTCTCAACATTTCTAGGAAGATTAAATTTTCTTCTTTAGACCCTCAAATAAATAATTCAAGCAAATCATTTACCTCTTTGGTCGTCAATATGTTTGCACCTTTAATATCACGATGAATGACACCCTGTTCATGTAGATAAACCAAGCCTTCCAAAACCTATCACCATAAGTACTTCATAAGTACAAAAAAACAATAACATAAAAATGTTGTATTTAACCGCAACATCAAAGAACCTGAGCAATGTAAACAGCCACCAGGGATTCTGGAAATGGTCCAAATTTATTCGGCTTAATAATGTTTGCAAGTGAGCCATTCTCCACATACCTATAACAATCAAATATAGAATTTACAGCATCACAATATAAAGGCAGATTTTTGAATGGCCCCAAGTTTATTTGTTCTTTTGCAAGGATATATTAGCTCACTTACTCAAGTATTATATGAAGATGAGTCTTTGTCTTCAATGATCCAAGATATTTGACAATGTTTTTATGGTTCAAATTCTGCAACATATGAATATGTACAAAAGCGCATAAGTAACAAATTGACACTACACTACACACCATCAAAGGCAGCATCTCTAATTTTAGCAACCATGAATAATGGGATAAACACAAAGCACATGCAACATTAGAATATAAGTAGGCATCCAGAGCATAACCCAGTCAAGGATGCAGAAAAAATAGGGCCAGATGACATTCATGAATCAGAGCTGGACCCCCAAAAAAACACCATTCCTTCCAGCATTCTCACTTTTTGGGAACACATGCAAACCTTGCATCAGATAATTTCCCTTTGAAAGGGAGGCAAGGATACCAATGTAATAACAATATAACTACATCTGATACAGAGCATCCAAAGAACACAAGGCTCCCTCATTTCTGCGGGTCGGAGTAGGGCAAAGAAAGCAAGATAAACAGAAAATGCTGGAAAAATGAAAAGGATGGATGGTTGCTTCTCATAAACTTTAGTTGCTAAACAGGTAAGTGGTTTAAGGTTAATATAAATAGTTGATGTGAGACAAACATGCTGTCTAACATGTATTCTTGACCACAATACAAGGAAAAAATTAAAAAAAAAAAAAACTAAATGCAGAAATAGCAATAAAAATAAAATGCTACCTTCAATAAATCAATCTCTTGCTGAAAAATTAATGCGTCCAACAGAAGATGTGTATCCAAAAAAAAAAACTGTTAGTAAATAATGATACATAGGGAAAATGCTATATCAGAACCAAATAATAACAAGTAAATAAATTATCCTTATGTTTTACATATATATTTTTAGCTTCCTAAACAATAGCAATTAAATATATAGCTTTATAAGTTGGAATGGCAATGTGTGTGTATATATATATACACACACATGTTGGAATAGCAATGAATTCCATGTGTAGTTGTAGAATAATTGTAAAATGAGGGCTTTACAATAAAATTTTGGGAGGTGAATAAGGACAGCAAGTGGCGGTGCTCTAAATGGGGTGATGGAATAAAAAAGAAGAAAAGAGGGGCATGGTTGCAAAATTTTCACATTGTTTTTATTTAAATATATTAAATGAACATGTCAGTAATTTTTTTAGTCTTTACACGATTTAACAAGTGTGAGAACATACTCTTGTACACTGTGGAAAATTTTGGGTTTAATAGAACAAAATAAATAATTTAGAGGTTTAATAGGTTTAAAATAAAAATTGATATGTGAAATAGGTTAAAATGAAAGTTGAGGGATGTCATAGTATGTATTCGGCCAAATAATATAATACCATTTGCATGCATTTTCATAGTAGGATCTATGATGCCAAATTAACATGATACATCAAGATAGACCTAAACAAAACATTCAAATGACCCAAATAAACCAAAGGAAATGGCACTTTCTTCCCTAGAGGTCTACTAATAAGGTTAATGATGGTTGATTAACTACAAAGCCTATGTTTCTCATAAGCTGATAGCTCTATGACTGATGCCAATTAATACCCATATTGAAATTCAAATTGACAAGAAAATATGCTATAATAAAACTCATATGAACTTGAAAATATTCACTATTTGAAATTTTGAACCACAAATCATACTTTAGTTAATTGAGCAATCAAAAGACTATTTGAGACAACAATGAGTAATGATACTGCATGATAGAACTATAAATAGGTCTTCTAAAGTTCTAACACAAACATGAACATAAAACAGGTCATCTACATCATCAATTATTTATTACATTTAGAATAATTTGCAAGGGGAGAAAAATTCAGTTGTAGACAATCTTCATCAACAAGACGTATTCAAACAATGTCCCAAAACAGGGGGCAACAATGCCAATGTCTACTTATTTAGATTGACAGGCATATATTAGACACCTGAACAGTAATTTTCAATGTTCAGGACCATGTTTTTCAAGTTTTAAAAAAAATTTGAACAGTATCATTCGAGTTTTAACAAATTTGTGAACAGTATTTATTTAAAATTCCTAAGGTTTAGCTACGTTCGTCAAAAAGAAAAGAAAAGAGGGGAAAATAAAGACAAAAGTAGAAAAAAGATAATTTTGGAGGTTGAGAAAGGTTATTACAATCAACTTAATATATAAACCAAGCAATAATAAAGTATTTAAATAGTTGCAGATTAAGCAGAGAAAACTTGGAATTCAAACCATTATAATATTAAGATCCTCTTGAGCAATATTTTCCAAGGAAACTTGTTTGATTGCAACAAAATCTCCGTTTTCCAAATCCAATCCTTTGTAAACTCGACCATATGCTCCTTTTCCGATCTCATCTCCTAGCATCTACATGGAAACAAACACAAGATTAAAAATTAAAGCACTTTCAATTCATTTTTTTTTTAATCAGCAAAATCATTTTATTAATCTTTGAGGGGAAAAACCACTTTAAGCAAAATACCACAAGTAATGAAAAAACCCCTCCCTAAATCTAAGCAAGAAGCAAGTTTAAAAAAAAAAAGACAATATCTAAACAAAAATACAACCAAAACCCCAAAAAGAACAGCCACTACCCCAAATACCAACCCAACCAAATTGGCTCAACAAAAACAAAAATGGAGCACAAAACAGCCAAAAAAAAGCACTAAAAAGAAACAGACCCTGCAATTAAACGTCAAAGCAAATCTACCTATGAGCTACAAGAAAACAATATCCATGAAAAATAACAGTAAATCATTAATATTGTCTTCTTTTGCCAACAGACCAGCACTTAATCCCATCAGAACTTTGCAGCAATTCTCTTGCAGAAAATGTAAAAGAAGAAGTTGAAGCCTTGCACCATGTAAGGACACGAAAGAAAATCAATTTCTGGACACGATAATTAGAGACCATCACATCCTCAAAAACAACCTCGTTACGGTGGCACCAAATTGTCCATACCATGGCATAAAGTAAGCACATTGTCCATACCATGGCATAAAATAAGCACATCCAAAAATGTAATTGGACAACACCATGAACAAAACTCTTCCAGAAGTGAAACAATTGTATAAGAGAAGATGGCATGACAAAGTCAATATTCCACCATTTACTAGAGAAACCCCAAATCCACCAGCTAACTTGACAGTAAAGTAGCACATGATCAATTGTCTCTCAAACTTACCCCAAAAGACACTTTTATTACCTGAAATTGGGCATAAACCAATAGCAAATAAATTATCTATTGTAGGCAACTTATCCAACATAGCAAACCACACAAACAACTCAACTTTCGCAAGAGAAAAATTCAGCCAAATATTTGGCATCAATATTTGGTCTTGAGAAACCACAGCCTGCATAACCATATTGTATAGAGAATTAACTGAGAATTGCCTTATTTTAGATACACTCCACACAACCTCATCATGTTTTCCCAAAGATAGATTAACCTGATTCAAAATAACTACTAGCGCTTGCACATCTGATTGCTCAATCATAGACAAAGATAGCACTTTCAATTAATATAGGAGAAGGGAATGAAGTACAAACAAGAAAAAATATGCAATTCTCCAGGCCCTATTCCAAATAAATCATTTGAAAAAATTCAATTCAATTTTCGTAAAATCATGTCACTTTTGACATGATCTCATTTCTTTCAAAATGCCCTGTTCTTTTTCATTTGAAGTAACTTAAAGAACTAAATTCTAGAAACTAGTGCATTTCCAAACAAGAAAATTGACTTAATAAAACTCAATTGAATTGAATAGAAAACTTGCATTTTTAGACTCACTCACTCAATATAACCTTACACAACAAATTGTTTTTACTAGCTGAATAAACAGACAATGAAACAAGCAAGAACTTAACAATCAAGTCGCCATTTTTTTTTCTAAGCATAAAATCATTTCACTATGCAAATTTTTCACTTACAAACAGCAGCCAATAACTTTTTTTTTAAGACAATAAACAACTTGAAAACTTCAGTATCACTTTTACAAGACCATGCAAACCCAATTTTTAGCCCTAGAATGCAATTTCAAGAACAAAATCAATAATCAAGCGAATACAGAGAATTAAAACCCGTAGAAGTGGGAAAAAGGAAAAAAAATATCAAGAATGGGAATTAAGAATCTCACATATTTGTTGTCGAGAGTCTTAGATTTGTGAAATGCAGAAGTGGTGGTCTGGCGAGACATCTCTTTTCCTGTGGAAAATAACAATCAGAAACCTACCTACAAATTATCCATCATAAAAAGTACACAGACCAAAATTGGTACCAGTGAATTAACAGATTCCAGCAACAGAGGCCACAACTCCAACAAGAAAAAGGCGTATTGAGACAGAGAGAGCAATAGTGCAGATGCCACTGCCCTTTTTTCCTTCTTGTTTTTGTTATAAGTTCCTAATAATGAAAAAACACACACATTTATACTGCATGTAATAATGTTGTATAATTATACAGAAAACCCATCCAAAGCTATTATTAAACTAGTCGTGTTCACGCGGCGTTTATAATTTAAAATTAATGAAAAAATAAATAATAATGATATACAATAACAAAATTGTATTGTACTGTATTGACCTGATTTCAGAGTTCATCAATAAGAAGAAGATTGATTGTGCTTTGCTTTAGAGCTTAAATTTTGGACAATTCGTGCTTTTTAGCTTCAAATTGAAGGAGAAAGCGATAGAGACAAGTGAGGCTTCTTCCTCTTCTCTGGTTCGTCAGAATCTGCGCTTTCCATTTTTTTTTTTTTTTTGGTATTATAATGTTAAAGAGTAGTAGTAGCCATTTCAGCTAAAACTCTGCTCCTTTGAAACATCAAAAACTCAAACCTAGAGAGGAAAAGGGAGAAAAAGAAAGAGAGGAGAGGAGAGGAGAGCGAACGATTGACGCAGAACAGGATGGCAGATGCGACGTCGTTCCTCGTCCCAAAAAAACATTACACTATGCATGGCAACATACTAGGAAGTAGGAAGGGAAAGGGAAAGGGAAAGGGAAGGGAAGGGAAAAGAGGGGAAGGGATGAGAAGGAAAATATTACATCTAAACTGTATTTAGACGATACAAAAATTATTGAGAATGTGAAAGAAGGAAAAATATTATAATTGTGTTTGGAGGGATAAAGGAGAAATAAATTAATAATTAAAAAAAAAAAGATAATTTTACCATTATAAATAAAAAAATATTTATAAATACAAGAAGAGTATTTTAGAATTAATAATAAAATAATAAAAATAAAAGTATCTATACACTTTAAATTTTATTTCTTTCCCAAAAGTTGAAATTTTTTTGGGTAAATTACTATTTTCCTCCTGAGGTTTGGTGTTTTGTACTAATTGGTCCCTACATTTTGAAAAATATATTTATTCATCCTCCAATTTTGGTCCGCCTTGTCCACATTTAACGTCAACTTAACAGAAAAGATAACAGAATGACTTTTTAATTTATTTGATCAAAATTGGAGGATGAATAAATATATTTTTCAAAATGCAGGGACCAATTAGTACAATACACCAAACCTCAGGGGGGGAAAAGTAATTTACCCAAATTTTTTATATCCCAATTTGGGTAATCAATTTCTCCTCCTACAACGGGAATAAAGCGGAATTATTCCCGTTCAATTTCCTTTTATTATCCAAATAACATAAATTTTGATTCCCCTTATATTTTCTTTCCTTCCCCTTCTATTCTACTCAATCTATGCATAGAGTTAGTAAACACTAACAGAATCAGTTTCTGTGTTAGAAAAAATTGGAAAAAAATCACTTATAAAAAAAATTAGACTTACAAATATAAAGAAAAAGAAAAAAATAGTTCAATATGAATTATTAGATTAATGTTACATATATATATATATATATATATATATATATATGTGTGAAATAGTATTTTAAATTAGTATTGACTGATTTGAGCTAGAAAATTACGAATCTGAATACTTTTTTAGAGAATAATACTTTTTTAATTGTGCCCACAATTTCTTTAATGATCTTTCCACATTTTCATATGCAATATTGGCTTTTTTCCTGTTTATTATTATTATAATAATAAAAAAAATTATCTTGTATGGCATGCCAAGTTGATGGAGATAAAGGAGACCAAGGTGCTAAACATTTCCAAAATCCTTTGCATGGAATTGGTGGTTCAATGACTACGGCAAGGACAAGAATGATGAAAGAGGCGTTACAAGGCTTAATCATGGAGATGCATAACAATGAGGTTGTTCTAGAAGATTCTAAAGTTATTCTAGGAGTGCAAGATGATAGGCAAGACTTAGAATTTGAAGAACAAAGTTTGGAGTCCATAATATAAGACCAAGTTGTTTGGACATAATGAGGAAAAACCCAATTCGCATGTTGAGATGTATTGAAGGGCTTCTTTTTATTTTGCTTTGTTATGTTTAAATATTTGGGCTTATTTTAGTTTGTTAGGTCTGGCTCAAACCTTATTCAATTAGGTTTGTTATCAATTTGACTTTTCAATACTTAGCTGGCATTAGTTGTAGTCTTTTAGAAGATTTCCTATTTTAAGGCAGATTTGTATGCCCTAATTATAAGAATTCCTCTTTAGTTAGGTGTTTCTTTATCAAATTAGGGTTTCTACATGCCTATATAAAAGCTATCAAATATGTGTACGAATTTTCATTATGATTAATAACTTTAAGTGTCTTTCAACAAGCTTTATTTTTCTCTCTTGTGTTTTTGGTTGAATACATTATCTTGACTTATCAAAGGAGTGATCAACCTTTGTGGCATCTTCAAAGTTAGAGTTTTAAGGACTTAGCTTCCTTAGGGTTCTAATCTTTAATTGTACAACTTATTTTCTAGCGTTCCAGGCACATAACAAATTAATTCAAGAGTTCCTAGAGTAGGTCTTCTAACGGGTTCTCATCATTTGGTATTAGAGCTTTGGCTCTAGAAACAGCTTATCTATCCTTTATTTACCTTGTTTTTGTGTTTCTTTCCATCTTTGTTTATTTTTCTTCTTTCCTTTGTGTTCTTATCTTGTCTTGCTTAGTTCTCTGTTTTTTGCATTCTTGTTCATTGTGCTATTTGTGTTTCTTTGAGTTATTCATCTTCTTGAGAAAATTCAATTTATTTTAAGTGTTTTAGTTGAATTGATTATAAATAAACAAAAAAAAAAGGAAAAAAAAAAGGAGATAGAGATCACATCATTTGATTCATGTGCTACTTATGTGCAATTTGAATTGTATCACTTATTTAGATTGCAAATTCATCTTTTAAACCTTTTTTAAGCATAAAAAGGATTTCTTGATTAGCAAGTTTCATATCTCTACTTGTATAAGTCATAAGAGATATCCTTTACCTTTTGGGATTTGACTAGTTGACTAAGTCAAAGTAAGCTAAATATTCCTTTTTGAGCAAGGATTTTTTTCCTAACTCATATAACAGCTGTCCTACTCTATTAATTACTCCTAATCCTCATCAAATAAGGATTCTTGTGCAAATATTAACCTAATTTTCGTGCTCCCCAATTTGCCTACCTAATTCAGGCTCAATTGTGCCTATACAAGGTTGTTTTCTTTGTTTTTACTTTTCTCTTTAATTATTTGCATTCTAGTGATTTCTTTGCATGTCTTTTACTTCCTTTTAAAGTTTTCTTACATTTTGGCTCTTTTAATTATTTTTTTTTATTTTCCATTTGCTTCAACTAAGCTTTAAATTTTTGAATTTTGAGTTTTGCTACTTCTAATTAATTTCTCATTGAGATTTGTTGAGATTATCATTAGAAAAAAACCAAAATGGTGTAAAACATGAGTGATCATAATTTGATTTAAGTATAAACACGTGAGGGAGTGTATGAGGAACAATTTTTCTTTTATTACTAACATGTTTTTACATATTATAAACATAAGTGGTGTAGGAGAAGAACAAGGGACTGACTTAAAATTATTTATTAAGGCTATTATTAAGTAATTTAAACTATTGAATGCAAGGTTGGATGATTCTAAATCTTCTAGAAGGCATACATTTTAAGGAGAAGAAGAGGAGGATTCAAATCATGATGAATCAAGTTCTAGACAAAGCGAAAGGGCTATTTCTAAAGGAGATAGCAATTTGGGTAGTATAAAGATGAAGATTCTAGCCTTTCAAGGAAAGAATGATCCCGAGCTTTACTTGGAGTGGGAAAAAAAGGTAGAGCATGTATTTGATTGCCATAACTACTCCGAGGATAAGAAAGTAAAACTAGCAGTCGTGGAGTTCACAGATTATGCAAGCATATGGTGGGATCAATTGATGTTTAATAGACATAGGTATGGAGAGAGACCAATTCAATCATAGGAAGAGATAAAGATGATAATGCGCATGAGATTTATACCTAGCCATTACTGTAGAGATTTGCATACAAGGTTGCAAAGGTTGGTTTAAGGTTCCATGAGTGTAAAAGACTACTACAAAAAGATGGAGATAGCCATGATTAGAGCAAAAATAGAGGAGGATTATAAGGCAAGAATGGCCAGATTTATGCATGGCTTAAACAAAGAGATTATTGATGTGGTTGATTTACAATACTATATAGAGATAGAGGAGCTTTTGCACAAAGCCATTAAGGTAGAGAAGCAACTCAAATTAAGAGGGTCCAAATCTAGTTCTACTTTTAGTCTCCATGGAAGTCTAATTGAAAGAACAATAAAGCTGCCTCTTAAATAAAGGAAGAAGCAAAGCCAAAGGATTCGGTTGTTGTTTCTAAAAGTAAAACCCAAACTAAAATTTCTTCTAAGTCATGTGATGTTAGTATTTTAGGTACAAAAAATTTAGGTATATTGTTTCCCAATACCCGAATAAAAGGACTATAATTGTGTTGGAGAATAGTGAGATAGAAAGTGCTAGTTCAAGTGAGGATGAGATGCCATTATTAGAGGATTATTTCGATGTTGACATTGAAGAACCTATGCATGGTGATTTGTTAGTAATAAGGAGAACACAAAGTATACAACCTAAGGATGATAGTGATGAAAAGCAACGTAAGCATATTTTCCATACTAGATTCCACGTGAAGGATAAGGTATGTACTATAATTATTAATAGTGAGAGTTGTACGGATGTAGCTAGTACCTTATTGGTAGATAAGCTAAATTTGAAAACTATGAGGCATCCTAAGCTGTACAAGTTGCAATGGTCGAATGAAACTGGAGAAGTAAAATTAAATAAGTAAGTTCTTATTTCCTTTTCAATTGGCAAATATAAGGATGAGGTTCTTTGTGATGTGGCACCAATGAATGCTGGTCATATTTTGCTTGGTTGACTATGGTAGTTTGATAGAAAGGTTAATCATGATGGGCGTAAAAATCATTACTCTTTTGTAATGAATAACTAAATTATTGTATTAACCCCTCTCAAACCTTTGTAAGCTTATAAAGATCAAATTAGAATAGCCAGAGAGTATAAAATGAGAGAGAAGCAGATATGTGAAAAAGAGGGAAAGAAAAAGAAAGAGAGTGAGTAATCAAAATAAAAGAATGAAAGTGAGGCCGAGAGGGAAAATGCAAGTGGAAAGGGTAAAGCTGAGAGAAAAGTTGGTGATAAAAGCGTACAAAAAAGAGAGAAAAGTAAGAGGATGAGTGTATTTGCTGGAAAAAGTGAGGTTAAGAGTGTTTTAATTGTAAGGCCACAACTACTTGTACTTTATTTACAAGGATGTTTATTTTCTACTAATGACCTTAACCCTTTTTTGCCTAGTGTTGTTATGTCTTTATTATAGGAGTTTGAAGATCTATTTCCTGAAGAGATTCCCTATGGATTACCTTCTTTAAGAGGTATTGAGCATTAAATAAACTTCATACCTGGTTCTGCCATACCAAACTGACCTACCAATAGGGCTAATCCTGAGAAAACCAAAAAGATACAAAGGTAAGTGGATGAATTGGTGCAAAAGGGTTTTGAAAGGGGGAGTTTTAGTCCATGCTCAGTTCCTATCATCTAAATCTCAAAAAAAGATGGAACATGGCGTATGTATGTGGACTGCCGAGCCATTAATAAAATAATAGTTAAATATAGATATTTTATCCCTCGATTAGATGATATGCTTGATGAATTGCATGGCTCTTATTTTTTTTTTCTAAAATTGATTTAAAGAATGGCTCCTATCAAATTCGCATGAATGAAGGAGATGAATGGAAGACAACATTTAAAATTAAATATGGATTGTATGAGTGGTTAGTAATACCTTTTGGGTTAACTAATGCACCAAGTACATTTATAAGATTAATGAATCATGTTTTGTGTGCTTTTATAGAAAGATTTATGGTAGTTCACTTTGATGATATTTTAGTTTATAGTAAGAATTTGAATGAACATGTGAAACACTTACATATTGTTTTTAGTATGTTAACAGAGCACTAATTGTATGCTAATCATAATAAGTGCATATTTTGTATGGAATCTGTTGTGTTTTCTTAGATATGTTATTAGTTCATAATGTATTAGTGTTAATGAAGAGAAGGTTAAGGCAATAAGGGACTGACTGACCTACACCTAAGAACATGAATGAGGTAAGAAGTTTTTATGGTTTAACAAGTTTTTATAGAAGGTTTGTTAAGGATTTCAGTTCTATTGTTGCACCTCTAAATGAACTTGTTAAAAAGAATGTTATTTTTAAGTGCGATGATATATATGAGTGAGCTTTTAATACTTTGAAAGATAAGTTGACTAATGCACCTTTGTTGTATTTGCCTAACTTTGATAAAGCTTTTAAGGTAGAATATGATGCATCTAGCATTGGAATAGAGGCTGTTTTAATGTAAGATTCCAAACCAATTACTTATTTCAGTGAAAACCAAAGTGAGACAGCTTTAAACTATCCTACTTTTAATAAAGAACTTATGCATTAGTTCAAATTCTTCAAACATTGCAGCACTACTTGGGGCTGAAGGAATTCATCATTCATTCTGATAATGAGAGCTTAAAGGTCTTAAAATCCCAAGGTAAGCTTAATAAAAGGCATGCTAAGTGGCTAGAGTTTGTAGAAACATTTCCTTATATGATCAAGTACAAGTATGGCAAGGAAAATGTTGTTGCTGATGCATTGTCTAGGAGGTTTGCATTACTTACTTCTTTATAAACTAAATTACTTGGTTTTGAATTGTTTAAGGATTTATATACTAATGATTTTGATTTTGGCCAAGTATGGAGTGCATGTGATAAACGTGCATTTGGTGACTTTTATAGGCATGAAGGATTTCTGTTTAATAAAGATAAATTATGTGTGCCTATTTATTCTATTCGTGAGTTACTTATTAGGGAAACTTATAGGGGTGGTTTGATGGGACATTTTAGTATGTAAAAGACTTTAGATACATTGTATTAGCATTTTTATTAGCCTAATATGAAGTATGATGTGCAGTCTGTTTATAATAAGTGCATTACATGTAGGCAACCAAAATCTAAAGTTAAACCACATAGCATGTATACCCCTTTACTAGTGCCTAACCAACCCTTGACTGACATTTCTATGGATTTTGTTTTAGGATTACTAAGGTCTCAAAGTGGTAGGGCTCATATATTTGTTGTTATTGATAGGTTTAGTAAAATGGCTCATTTTATGGCATGTTTTAAAACCAATGATGCAACACATATTACTGATTTATTCTTAAGGGAAGTGGTTCATTTACATGGTTTGCCTAGGACAATTATTAGTGATAGAGATGTTAAGTTCTTAAGTCATTTTTGGCGCAGTTTATGGAATAAGTTAGGAATTAAACTATTGTTCTACTATTGCACATCCTCAAATAGATGGACAAACTGAAGTAGTTAATAGGACACTATGTAACACCCTCCAGGTGTCACATACACGTGTCCAGAACATTAGAATTTTACACATAAATAATAAAATTTTTCACAAAATGAAAGATACTTTATAATTACATATCAAAATATTATTTATACATAGTTTTAAAGTTTACAATATTAAAAACTTATGTATTAACAAAATATACATGTAAATGCTGATATGCCCTAATGGATGGATGGCAATGATATCGTCAAGCACTCGGATTTGTCGCACCTTAATCCCCTTCACCCACACTTCAAGCT
>CATIWO010679354.1:0-38521 GCA_949673435.1 Macaranga tanarius | reverse complement strand
ATAACTTGGGCTAAAACTAAAATCTGAAAATTGATTGAGGCCCAATTGCATGTAATTAAAAGGATAATTAAATAATTAAAAATGATAAAACATAAAACACAAACGGAGGCCGATCGCAAGGTCGGGTGGGCCATTTAAAAGCCCATACCCAGTTTCCAAACCCAATCTCTGAGGACGGCTGCTGGGCTCCCTCCGTGGGATCCAGTTGCTGTAAAAGTGTTCCCGGATTTCACCCGGGTGGTGACTCCATTCTCCGACCTAAGCCTATCAAGGCCCAAAGTTGTATTCCTAGTGTGCCATGAGCCCGCACAGTGCCGTGGTCGTCGAACACTTGGGCGCGCGCTGAACCCCGCCGCCTATGCATATGTCAATAAATATTAATAAATTTCAATTTTAATTCTAAAATTAAAACAACTAATCATAGTTAGTTTAGCACAAATACCTATGTCTTTACACAATATTAAATACATAAAATTATTAGTTAATATAACGTTTTTAATTAAATATCAAGCTAATTGGATAATTATATTAATATATTGTATAGTGAACAAATTCAAATACGTAGCATAAGATATTAACTATATTTTGTCATTTTCTAAATAACATTGTATTTATAAATTGGGTATAGCAAAATGCTATTATAAAATTGGATTATATATATATATTCGTTTTAATAATAAGAAAAAATCACATAATTTTAATGAGAAGTAGTTACATAAAAAATATTTATTTTTTACAAAAATAAAAAAAATTGATTATACTAAAAATATCAAACATGTTAATTTATTTCTCAACTTACTATGTTACTATTTGTTTATTTCTTATCCTTTATACTTAAAATAAATAAATAATTTAGTATAAAATAAATAAATAAATAATTTGGCTAAATTAGTGAGAACTTGAAAAAAAATCCATTTAAAAAAAAAAAAAAAAGAAAACATGCTATTATACTTAGAGAGGCATTTCAAATTACTATTTTATACAAACTAATTTTAACTAATGAAAATAACTATGGTAAGTTAGTAAAGACATAGGTAGATGTGCTAACTATGATTAATTTTTTTACTTTTAGAATTAAAATTGAAATGTATTAATAATTATTGCTAAATGTCTCAAACATATAAGATGATTTATAATCCTATACGATGAATTATGTCCATCCAAGAATTTTCCGTAAGTGGGACTTTATAATTTTTTCTTGTATTTATTTCCTACATGGACCATGATTCTACACATGTTTTGTGGGCTGCCCACATCATCATTCATATTTAGAGTAGGCTAGTACGGTAGTGCCTCATGAGTGGGTGAGAAATAACTATAAGCCACTCGTTAGAAGAGAAAAAGAGGGATGAAAATTTAATTGTCTTGCCTTCCATATTAGACTAGGAAGAGAAACACAAACAATATTTCTCTTCTTACTTGCATAACAATTGATCAATCTAACCAAAATCTTTTGATATTCAAGATGAGTTCTAAATCAGATCAACACATAGTGATGTTACCATTCATGGCTCATGGCCATCTCATACCTTTTATTGCATTAGCAAGACAAATCCACCAAAGAACTGGCTTCACAATCACCATTGCTAACACCCCTTTAAACATCCAATACATCCGTTCAACTATTAACTCTACTGAGCCAAGCAACATTCATCTTGTTGAGCTTTCGTTCTCCTCTGCCGCGGACTACGGCTTACCACCCAACACTGAAAACTCTGAAAATTTACCTTTAGACCTTATCGGGAATTTTATGACCGCATCAACAAGTCTCAAGAATCCAGTTCACACCGTCCTATCTGATATTACAGCTAAAGAAGGTCAGCCCCCACTTTGTGTTATATCAGATTTGTTCTTTGGATGGGCTAATGATGTTGCCAAGAGTGTTGGTACTGTTAATGTTACTTTTTCTACCGGTGGAGCATATGGTACCTTGGCTTATATTTCCTTATGGTTGAACCTTCCTCATAGGCACACCGATTCTGATGAGTTTCATGTACCTGGTTTTCCTGATAGTTATCGTTTTCATATATCTCAGTTGCATAACTTTTTAAGAGATGCTGATGGTTCTGATATATGGTCCAAGTTTCTGCAGACGCAGATTTCACTTAGTTTGCAGTCTTTTGGTATGTTATGCAACACAGTTGAGGAAATTGAGCCTTTAGGATTGGAGTTACTTAGAAAATATACAAAGCTTCCTGTTTGGACTATTGGTCCTCTTCTTCCACCTGATGTGCTGAACGGTTCATCTTCCTCAAATTCAGGTGTTATTAGCTATCGACGTGCAGGTAAGCAATATGGTATTTCAACAGAGAAATGTTTCCAATTTCTTGATTTGCATAAGTCATGTTCTGTACTCTATATTTCATTTGGTTCACAAAACAGTATCACACCAGCCCACATGATGGAATTGGCTATTGGGCTGGAAGAAAGCGCAAAGCCATTCATTTGGGTGATAAGGCCACCCGTTGGTTTTGACAGAAGAAGTGAGTTTAGAGCAGAATGGTTACCGGACGGGTTCGAAGAGCGAATAAGCAATAGTAAACAAGGACTTCTGGTGAGAAATTGGGCACCCCAGTTGGAGATTTTGTCTCACAAATCAACTGGAGCATTTATGAGTCATTGTGGTTGGAATTCAGTAATGGAAAGTTTAAGTCAAGGTGTGCCAATTATAGGTTGGCCTTTAGCAGCTGAACAAGCTTACAATTCTAAAATGCTAGTGGAGGAAATGGGTGTCAGTGTGGAATTGACAAGAGGGTTGCAGAGTAGTATTCAATGGAAGGAGGTGAAGCAGGTGATAGAGTTGGTGATGGACTTCAAAGGTAAAGGAAATGCCATGAGGCAAAAGGCTGTGGAGATTGGAAAATTGATAAAGGAATCAGCGAAGGAAGATGGGTCTTCTGTTAAAGCATTAGATGATTTTGTAAGGACATTGGTGTCCAAAAGACAGAACACAATTGTCACTAAATAAGAGAAGTTGGATGGATCGTTTTGTCATCAAAGTTATAATAAAATTGTGAGTTTACCATTGCTCAGCTTGTTTTAAGTTGTTTCAATAAAATGAATAATGTGAAGATTCCTTTAATTAAGGGAAGTCCATTGCTTACATATTTTTGATTGAAAATTAATATTTCTCACTTCTCGTGTCACAAATTTATTAAAAAAAATTATAACAAATTGCTTTTCATCTTATGAAACCCAGAACACCCAAAGCACTTCTCGTGTCACAAAGTTAATAATGTTTTGTGGAATTCGATAACCTGATAATCAGACTAATTAAGTCATATCATATTCCATATCTTTATGTAGCATAGTTTATTATCAATTACTACAAAAGGTGGAGTAATTTTTAGATGATTATAATTGATTATAAGTATAACCAGAAGAAAACATGGTATATATCTAATGATTATGGTTGCTACATTATCAAATTTAGTCAAAAATATTAAAATATTTTCATGTAAGACATAAATTAAAGTTACGTAATTAAAAAATACTTCAAAATTTTAAAATTAAATTATATAATAAAGGGATAAGATACAAATTGGACCCTCAATTTCACTTCAAAATTTACATTTGACATTTTCTTTTTTGTCCCATTTGAACCTTAATCTGGTAAAATTGAGTCATATTAGATCATTTTTTTAAAAAAATTGTTGCAATTAAGTTCTAAAAATCAAATAAAAATTTAATTTTAACACTAATTAATAAAAATTAGTTTCAATAACAATAAGAATTGATGAAATTACTTTTAAAATATATATTTATGCATTTTCAATTTTTTTTAAGATTTTTAAATTTAAAGATATACATTTTTTAATTTTTAAAAATTCAAAAAAAAAGTTAGAAATATCTTTATAGAACTAAAAAGTTTCAAAAAATAAAAATTTTTGCAATCAATTGATATACATTAAAAAAAGAATTAAAATTTTTTTATACACCTATTAATTTTTAAAAAAATATTTAAATCTATAGAAAAATTTAATAATTTCAAAAAAAAATTTTAAAAATAATAAGTGCATGGAAAATTTTTCATTCATTTTTTGAATATATATTACTTGATTGTAAAATTTTTAAATTTTTTAGAAAATTTTTAAGTCTATAAAAAAGGCTAAAGTAGCAATTCACCCCCTCAACTATCATCTAAGCTGCAATTAACCCCAAAATTAAGTTTTTGGACTATTAACCCCATAAAGATTCAATTTTGTCCACCCCAAATTCTCACATAAAAGAGAGAGTGGGTAATACTCACTTTTTCTAAAAAAAAAATACTTTTTATTTATGAAAAATAAGTATTTTTAATTAATAAAAGAGAATTAGCATTTTTTACCGTCATTCTTCTTCTTCTCTTTACCCATGAGTCGCTTTTGTGTCCACCCTCTCTTCTAACCCCACCACCACTACCACCACCACTACCATCACTACTACTCTAGTCAACATCCACCACCTCTAATATAATCTTATCAATAACCTACTTAAGCTCAATAACTCCTCACCTCTCTTCCACATGACTTGAAAGAAAAAATTACCTCCACCACACTACCATTATTGCCACCACTGCTCTAATTGTCATCCCTACGCAACTCCAACCCAATATTACCCACAACTTGCCAGACTCAATTGACTTTTTATCATACTCAATTGAAGTTTTGCAGTGTATCAAATTTTTAGTGAAGGTAAAATTGATGTTGCTTTTTTTTTATTCATTTTCTTCTTCTTTTCATTCAAAATTAAAATTTACATATACTAAAACTACCTCCATCTACCCCCTTCAGTGTTGCCTTGTTTATTCATTTAAATTTTCTTCCTTTTCTATTTACAAGGTCTCTCCTAATTCACCTCTTCTTCTCTATCTATCATGGCTACAGGGTCCTCGGCATCAATGACAAGAACAAAGATGATAAGGTGAAGGGAACTAATGATTGTAAACTCTCCTCTTATACCTACAAGCACAAAGAAAACTAAAATGAACTTAGAATCCTCGATCCGTAGGCTCTCCAATGCTTAAGTTAAAGAGATCTATTTAAGATGTCTAATAATAAGAAATATGAGCCTTTATATAGGCATAAAAGAGACATACCTAATCCTAATCGAAATGGTATTTTGAGAATCCTTATCCTTTTTTGATTAAATGACTTTAACCTTATCATATAATAATACCATATAGATACAAAAGTCCTTTATTAGGCTTAAACTTAGAGGTTTGGGCTCAGATAGGACTTCTAGGACTATTAAAAGTCTCCCCCCTAATAGTATCAAATATTTATATTTGAGAAAAACTATTTGACGAAGGTAATAATACCCATCATATTAAAGTTCTCTATTCAATTTCATTCGTTCTGTAAATTTATAAACTAAAGCTCCCCTTCAAGAGGTTCATTTATATTGAAGCATCAGAGATTCGTATGTTGCGAACCTTGAGAGGTTCATATGTTGGGAACCTTGAGAGGTTCGTATGTTATGATTCTTAAGAGATTCGTATGTTATGAGCCTTGAGAGGTTCATATGTTGTGAGCCTTGAGAGGTTCGTATGTTGTGAGCCTTGAGAGGTTCGTATGTTGTGAACATTGAGAAGTTTGTATATTGTGAACCTTGAGAGGTTTATATGTTATGAACCTTAAGAGGTTCATATGTTGTGAACCTTTGAGAGGTCCGTATGTTGTGAACCTTGAGAAGTTCATGTGTTGGGAACCTTAAGAGGTTCGTATGTTGTGAGCCTTAAGAGGTTCGTATATTATAAGCCTTAAGAGGTTCGTATCTTGTGAGCCTTAAGAGGTTTGTATATTATGATCCTTGAGAGGTTCGTATGTTGTGAGCCTTGAGAGATTCGTTTATTGTAAGCCTTGAGAGGTTCGTATGTTGTGAGCCTTGAAAGGTTCGTATGTTGTGAACCTTGAGAGGTTTGTATATTGTGAACCTTTGAAAGGTTTATATATTATGAACCTTGAGAGGTTTGTATATTTTGAACCTTTGAAAGGTTCGTATATCATGAATCTTTGAGAGGTTTATTTATTGTGAACTTTGAGAGGCTCATTTATTGTGACCTTTGATAGGTTCATTTATTATCTTTTAAGCGGTCATGTATTTTTATAATAGTTCAAATCTTTTCATATTTCGAGGAGTCATTTCATCTTCTTTATTCTTCAAATACCCTTCTTTTTCCTCTCCATTAATTCTGTAACCGTTGAGGGTATGTGAGGGATAGTAAAGTTATTTTCTCTTTATAAATCTCTTTTTTGATTCATTTTCCTTGTTCACAACATCCCTTTCAAATTTCTCTCTCTAGAGCTCTGCCTTCTCTCTAGATTTTTCAAGCGATTAGGAGCTTGTGTTCTTGTTATTAAAGCTTTAAAAAGTTACTCCCTTCTTCTTTTATCATTTTGATCTTTATTTTGATTATTCTTATCCATTTCTTTGTTATGGCTCCTAGGCTTCCCTTAGATCCATCTGCGTTCCCTCCCAAACTCTCTAAGGGAGTTATTCGTACTTTTAGGGGTAAATATAATATTCCTAAAGAATATAAATTACTTGAAATTGCTTCATACTTTAGGGCCCATTCTAATCCAAACAAAGAGGGTAATCAGAATAGACTAGTAATTTATGAAAAACAGTTAGAAGGTGGTCTCCGATTTCCCCTTAATCCCTTCTTAAAAGAATTTTTCCATACCTATGCCATAGCTCCCAGTCAGTTACATCTAAATGGATATAGGTTTTTGACCTCCTTTTGCGAATTAGTTCGTTCGCAAGGTCGCGAACCTATAGTACTGATGCATCAATATATATTCTCTTTAATAAAAAAGAAGGGTAATCTTACATATTCCATGTCTTATATTCCCGGCTATAGTTTATTTCAAAAACTTACTGACGTGGATCGATTATAGAGAAGTCAATTCTTCATTATCGAACACAAATATGATTTTATTTAAATCCCCGTAGCTTGGGCAAACAAAGCCTATATCATCAGAAGGACTTTTAATTTTTTAGAGGGTGATCTCTCCTTTCTTACTGAACTCTACTCTCGGTGTTCTGCGGTGGAGCCTTCTACTCTTGTAAATGTTAAGAAGTTCGTATATAGGCATAAGCATCTCTCGAATGCTAGTGTTTATGACCTCATAAGTCATGTTCCCGAATCTGAAGGTATTTTCTAACTCCTTTTATTTTTTATTTTTGTAGATGGCTGATATGTTAGATGAATTCATGGATGGTATTAACGAATGTGTAGATGAGGTTCCTATACCTGTATCTGTTTCGGAGAACCCAGACACTCACCCTTTGAGCGTTGAAGATTATGGAATTTGGATGTCTCTCGATCCTCAAGCTGAACCTGTTCCAACTGATAAGCGGAAGGGGAAACGTCCAAGGGGCTCGAAGGACACTTACGAGCTAGCTGGTGAAGGAACGGCGATTGTCTTCAAGCATCCTAGCTTAGAAGGTTATTTGAATCTAGTTCCCTGAATAGAGAGCCGGTTTGAGAATTCGAGCATCCTGAATCCTATCATTCGTGGCCATTTAATTATCTGAGTGCCTTAGGCTGTGAAAGGATAAGGCGAAATGGAAATGTCATTATGAGAATGACTTAAAGGCTAAGCCTATTGGAGGTATATATATATACATACATACATATATGTATATATATATATATGTATATATACATATATGTATATATATATATATGTATATATATATATATATATATACATACATATAAGTATATATATATATACATACATACATATATATGTATACATACATACATACATACATATATATGTATATATATCTACATATATACATATATGTATATGTATGTACATATATATATATATATATATATATATGTATGTGTATATATATATGTATGTAGATATATATATACACATATACATATACATACACATATACATATACATACACATATACATATACATATACATATGTATATATATATATATATACATATACATATATATATATATGTATCTACATACATACATATATATGTATCTACATACATATATATACATACATATATATCTATATATATATATATATGTATATATATCTACATACATATATATGTATCTACGATTATTGGGGATTCGTCTGCTAGTGGAAATGGAGCCCGAGTCTCTCCAAAGCCTAATTAACTTGAGCTTTCAATATTTTCGATGTATGCCTCCAAAAGGCAATTTTGTACTTAATCTTTTTGGATATCAATGAAAGATTTCTTTCAGTTTATTTTCTTCTTTGTGTAATTCTTTTAAGTGCCTACAATCCTTAGTTTGCGAGTGTTAAATACTCATCTTTGCTTTATATAAATGTCGTAATTTATTTTGTTTTGTGAGTATTGCGACTCCTCTTTGATTTATACGAGTATCGGGCCTCGTCTATTATTTGTCCGAGTGTCATCACTCATTTTATTTACGAGTATTGGGACTCGTCTTTTATTTGTTTGAGTGTTATAACTCATTTTGTTTACGAGTATTGGGACTCATCTTCTATTTGTATGAGTTTTGTAACTTGTTATTTTTGTGAGTATTGGGACTCATCTTTTGTTTGTTCGAGAGTCATCAATCACTTTATTTGCGAGTGTTGGGACTCGCCTATTATTTGTCTAAGTGTCATCACTCGCTTTATTTGTGAGTATTGGGACTTGTCTTTTATTTGTTCGAGTGTTATAACTCGTTTTATTTGTAAGTATTGGGACTCATTTTTTTATGTTTGATTATTTATTTCGAGCAATTAAAATATAGTTACTTTATTGTAAATGATTACAAGATTGTCGAATTTACTAATTCGATTATTATGGACACTTACTGGTAATATTTTCGTAAGTTCTCCACGTTCCAATATCTCGGGATGGCATTTCCCTTCAAGTCTTTGAGTCTGTATGCTCTTTTATTGGTTACTTCAATAACCTGGTATGGTCCTTCCCAATTGGGTTCTAACTTTCCAGTTCCTACGTTATCTTTTCCTATTTCTGCTTTTCATAGGATTAAATATCCCACATTGAAAGCCCTCCGTCAGACTCTTTTATTATGATAGAGAGTGACCTACTTTCGTTTGGCTTCAGCTATGTCTGCAACCTTTTCTCTTCTTTCTTCTAGCATATCTAAAGATATTCTACAATTGTTTTCATTTTCTATTTCATTCAGGTTTCTACAGACCCTTCTCGACTAGTATTAATCGAAAGGGCGATTCTCCTATTGTACTTTTAGAAGTAGTGTGGTATGCCTATATGACATTGTATAGCTCATATGCCTAATCTCATTTTTTGTCATCAAGGCATTTTTTGATGCCTTGTAATATAGTTCGATTAGTTACCTCTATCTGTTCATTAATCTGCGGATGAGCTACAGAGGTAAATCGTAACTTTATTTTAAGTTCAGAATAAAATTATTTGAACTTTGTATTGTTAAATTATTTTCGATTATTTGTAATGAGTGTATGTGGGATTCCGAATCTACATATGATTTCTTTCCAAAAGAAGCTACAAATTCTTGATTCAGTTATTGTTGAGACTGCTTCAACTTCTATCCACTTTGTAAAGTGATCGATTGCGACAATGATGAATTTTCTCTGACCTTAAGCTATTGGGAAAGGTTCGAGAATGTCCATTCCCAAGGCTATGGACTTTCGATTGGGTTTTGTGCGTGGGCAGGTGCATGTTTTAGCTGTGAGTATTTCTAACATTTTTCACAACTTTTTACCAGTTTTTGCGCATCTTGTGATGTTGTTGGCCAATAATAGTCTTGTAAAAGGGCTTTCTTGACTAGTATTGCTTGATCTTCATGAGCTCTACATATGCCTTCATTTATTTCTCGAAGGACATAATTGCCTTCTTCTGGTGATATACACTTAGTCCATAGGTAGCCGGATGATCTTTGGTATAAATTTCCATCCTTCATCAAGTATTGAGCTGCCTTTATTAAGATTTTCTTAGCTTGATTCTTGTCATCAGATAGTGGTCATGAATTAAGATATTCGGCTATAGGTTTTATCCACTCAAAAATTTCACTCGTGGTGAGTACTTTATTCTCCTCTATGGATGGTTTGCTGAGTTCTTCCTTGAGGTTGAGATTTTGAAACAAGGGTCCATTTTCTGCTACAGATTTAGCTATTATGTCAGCTTTGTTTTCAGCTCTAGGAATTTGGACTATATTCCAATGTCCGTCATTTTCCTTTAACTTTCAAAAAAGTGAATGAGCTTTATCCGAATATTTAATCATATTCGGATCTTTTATTTCATGGGTTTCTTTAAGCTGATTAACAACAAGTTGGGAATCACAAAGTATTTGGAGACTTTTCGCTCGTACTTCATTTGCCAATTTCAATCCAGTGATTAAAGCTTCGTACTCCGCTGTATTATTTGTGGCGGCATAAGCTATTCTGACAGTATACTCGATTTTTATTTTCTCAGGCCCTAGTAAGATTATTTACCTTCCTGATGCACCATCAATGTACATTCGCCATAAGATTTTTTCATTGCTGAATCCTACTATCTCGGTCATTTCTTGTATAAAATCAGACAACACTTGTGCTTTTATTATTGTTCGAGGCTCGTATGATATGTCATGTTCACCCAGTTGTACAGACCATTGGACGAGTCTTTCGGATGTCTCCGATCTCTGTAGGATCTTCTTTAGGGGCTGGTTTGTTTGTACCACTATCTTATGAGCTTAAAAATAATGGAGGAGCTTCTTTGCTGTATGCACTAGAGCCAATGCCAGTTTATCCATCTTGGGATAGCGTATTTCTGATCTTCTAAGGACCTTGCTCACTTAATAGATAGGGTTTTGCTCTCCTTTATCTTCTCGGACTAGCACCGATGCTAGAGATTCGTTGCTCGCTGATAAGCAAAGGTATAGCATTTCTCCTGGTGTTGGTCTACTCAATAAAGGTGGAGATGCTAAGAACCTTTTAATATCTTTAAATGTTATTTGGCAGTCAGTATTCCATTCAAATTTCTTGACATTCTTCATTGCTCGGAAGAAGGGAAGGCATTTTGACTTAACAGAAGTCTAAACAAGATAGATATTATCGACTGTTGAATCACGCACAATTACCAGTCAATAATCTTCTATAACCTGCAATTCTAAAATTCAAAAAATAGGCAAAAACATTCACAAAATTTTGGAATAATCAAGAAATCAAGAAATCAATTCATTCATCAAAATTGTCATTGAAAAAAAATAAAAAACCCCTTAAATAGCATAACTCTAAAACAATCCTAAATAAAATAGGAAATTTAAAAAAACTATAAAAACTATAAAAATACATTTTTCGAGGCCTAAACGATGGAATTTAGCCCCAAAAGCGACGGATATCACGAGTAAAACTCGTGAGTTTTAATCCTTGGCCCAATTCCAATGAAATTGGACTCTGAATTTGTAAAAATCTAAAACTATAAAATTACCTGAAATTATAAAAATGCCACTACCGCAGTTTTTTATATTTCTCTAAAAATGCACATGCTTGCTCATCTGCATCATTCTTCCCAGGATAGATAGAATTTGTCCCCGAATTATCATCATCTGAAGAATCACTTGCATAAGGAATCAAATGCTTAATATTGAAAATATTGGCAGTGCAAATGTGACTAGATAGCTTCAAACGGTAGGCATTAGGATTATTCTTCTCAATAATTTCCACCGGTCTAATCTTCTTGGCAGATAATTTGTTATAATTACCTGCAGAGAACCTCTCCTTAGTAAGAACAACCCATACATAATCTCCCATATTAAATTCAACATGTCTCCATTTCTTATCCACATCTTGCTTATACTTGCCTGCAGCCTTCATTAAATTATCATGGATAACCTTGTGAACCTCCAGCAATCCATGCACAAAATTCTCAGCATTCCTATTAATTCTGGTTTTAGTTGGAAAAGGCATCAAATTAAGTAGTCCTCTTGGCACAATAGAATATACCACTGCAAAAGGACTAAATCCAGTACTCCTATTAATAGCATGATTATGGGCAAACTCTGCCTGACATAACTTTTGATCCCAACCCTTCATATGCTCACCAATTAACCATCGCAACAGCTTGCCTAAAGAATGATTCACCACCTCAGTCTGCCCATCGGTTTGTGGATGATAGTAACTATTAAAATTCAGTTGGGTATTCACCATTTTCCATAAACTCCATCAGAAACGGCTAAGAAACCTAGTATTTCTATCAGACATAATAGATATAGGTAATCCATGCAATTGATAAATCTCTCGAAAGAACAGTTGAGCAACATGAACAACATCTGTGGTTTTGTTACATGGAATGAAATGCACCATTTTAGAAAATTGATCAACTACAACAAAGATAGAGTCATTACCTCACTGTGTGCATGGTAAACCAAGCACAAAATCTATGTTAACATCCACCCAAGGTTGCTCAGGAATGGGTAATGGCATATATAATCCTGCATTAGTTGCTGCCCCCTTTGAAACTTTACATACCCGACACCTTTGCACCAGTTTTTCTACCTCTTTGCAAATGGTAGGCTATAAATAAGTAGCTTGAACCAATTGTAAAATTCTGTCTCGCCCTACATGTCCTTCACCATGCAATTCCTTAATAATCTTCAAGCGCAGACTACAATCTAGAACACAAAGTTGATTTCCCTTAAACAGAAATCCATCCTGCAATAAGAAATTTATTTTCTCTCCTACCCTAACCTTTGCCAAAATATTAGAAAAATATGGATCAGTATCAAGTAAATCAGCTATGCCTGCTCAAAGCATTAGCTACTCTATTTGTAATACCAGACTTATGCTTCACTACAAAAGTAAATCTCTGCAAGTACATAACCCAACTCACGTGCCTAGCAGAAACCTTATCCTGTCTGTGCAAATGCTTCAACGCCTCATGATCTGTGTAAAAAATAAACTCCCTTTGAAATAAATAATGACGCCAATGCTTAATAGCCTACACTATCGCATAGAATTCAACATCATAAGTGCTATAATGCAGCCTGGCACCTGATAATTTCTCACTAAAATATGCCATTGGTTTACTGTTCTGACTCAAAATTGCCCCAATCCCTACTTTCGAAGCATCTAAATGTAACTCAATAGGTTAATGGAAATCTAATAACACTAAAATAGGAGCTGTAGTAAGGCATATTTTAATCAAGTCAAATTCCTTTGTAGCCTCATCTATCCACTCAAACTTACCCTTTTTTTTATATAATCAGTAATAGGCGCCATAATGCTACTGAAATGCAGAATAAAATACCTATAAAATGAAGCCAATCCATGAAAACTCCTAACTTCAGTAATCGTATTGGGTCGTGGCCAATTTTTCATTACCTTCACCTTGGACTCATCCACTTGCTGTCCCTACCCGAAACCACATAACCTAGAAATAACACTTTAGGAGTTAAAAATACACATTTCTTAACTGCAGCATAGAATTTCTCCTTACGCAACACATTAAGAACCTCTCACAACTGATTAAGATGCTCATTCAGGTTAACACTATACACCAAAATATAATCAAAATACACAACAATGCACTTACCAATGAAAGGCTGCAAAACCTAATTCATGACACGCATAAAAGTGCTTGGTGCATTTCATAGCCTAAATGGCATTACCAGCCATTCATACAAGCCTTCTCTCATCTTGAAAGCTGTTTTCCATTCATCTTCAGCTCTAATTCGAATTTGATGATACCCACTCTTCAAATCCAGTTTAGTAAAAATCGTAGCCCCACTAAGCTGATCAAGTAAGTCATCCAATTTAGGAATAAAAAAATGATACATGATAGTTATTTTGTTAATGGCCCGACCATCTATGCACGTCTGCCAAGAACCGTCTTTTTTAGCGCCAGAAGAGCTGGTCTAGCATAAGGGCTTAGGCTCTCTCAAATAAACCCTTTGGTCAACAACTCTTCTACTTGTCTAATCAATTCTTCATGCTCACTAGGACTCATCTAATAGTGTGGTCGATTTGGCAAAGCCACACTAGGTTTAAGGTCAATCTGATGCTGAATGTCACACATTGGAGGTAACTCATCAGGTAATTCCTCTGGAAACAAATCACTAAACTCTTCCACAAGTGGTAAAACTGCCTCAGGTATAGTCTCCTTTTTATCCACCATCTTCTCGACTAAGACATACACAATTTCAGATTCCTGCACGACCCCCTCAAATTATGCCAGGGCTAATAAACTCACACAACCCTGTTATCTTCTCTCAATTGCTTAGACTGCCCATACTCTTTATTGGGCAATAACATAATTTTTACCTCCCCAAATATGAAACTATAAGTGTTAGTCTTCCCATTATGAATAACCTCTATATCAAATTTCCAAGGTCACCTCAACAATAAACGGCAGGTATCCATGGTCACTACATCACACTAAACCTCATCCCTATAGTTTGCCCCAATTAAAAAAGAGACTAGGGCACGTTTGGACACTATTACCTCACCCCCTTATTTTAACCATGCCAACTTATACGGCTTAGGGTGTTTTTCAGTAATAATCCTCAATTTTTGGACTGCCTCCACTGAAAGCAAATTTTCACAACTACCAATATTAATTATAAATTTACATACTTTCCCCTTAATGGTACAGGTTGACTGAAAAATATTACTTCGTAGCCAATCATCGTCAACAGTCCTCGAAGTGAGGCAGGATCTCCTTACTACTAATGTAGTCCCCACATCACCAGTTACAACTTCCTCATCAACTGCTTCTAGATTAAAGACTGGATCACCATCCACCAAGGCATCCTCACCCTCATCACATTCATCTGTCTCAGCAAACACCACTTTCTTTCCAGCCTGCTTGCATTTAGCCTGCCTGTGACCTATTTCACCACATATGAAACACTTAATGCCACTACTAGGACCAGCCTTCTTGCCAGTATTCATAGCTATTCCTATTATGTTTGCATTCTCGGCATTATTGCCATCACTTCTTATGTTCCCATAATTAAGAGGCTGTACAAAACCACCAAGACGCCGCTTCTCAACCTGTAAAGCCCGTTGGTGCACTATAGAATTAGAAAACGGATTAAATATATTGACTGTCTCCTTAATCTGTTCCCTTAAACCCCTGATATACCGAGCCACCAATTGTTCTTTCGTCTCATGCACTTCATTCCTAGCAATCAGTTAGTAAAACTCGATGGTATAATCATCAACATAATGGTTTCTTTGCCTCAGGTTTTACAACTTCTAGTACAATAATCATTAATAATTATAAGGCAAAAAGGCTGCTCACATCTGCTTCTTCATCTTTTCCCACGTTGTGATTATGGATTTGCCTAAACGAACTCTGGTTTGCTTAATCTGCTGCTACTATGCCATACCTCGGTCGCGGAATCTAGTTGCCACCAAAGGTATTCGGTTGTTTTCTGGCGCACTTTTGAATTCCAAAACCTTTTATACTGTGGCCAACCAATCAAGAAATTCTTCTGGTTGTAAGCCGCTAAGAAATTCAGGTATTTCAGTTCTCATACCTATTTCCCAATGCCTTCTATCCTCCTCTTCTATGTGTTGTTGATGACGCCTACGAGACACATCATCATAATCATCTATGTAGTCATCTTCATCGTGTCCTCCTATAAAAGAATTTATGTATTCATCAAAATTAGAGATCCTCTTGTGATTTGGATTTTCTCTATTTTAATTAACTACCAACTCACCCATCCTCTTTGTTAGTCGTTCCATTAAAGTGTCCATCCTCTGATCTATTATCTGCTCGATCCATTGCTCGAATCGTTGCTCAATGTAACGTAGATCATCACGCTCGTAAACCTCCTCTACACGTTGTTGATATGGCTATGCTGGCTGCCTTCTGGGTGGTATAGCTCTGATATTAATATGACGTAGCGAAAGTCTAAACAAGATAGATATTATCGACTGTTGAATCATACACGATTACCAGTCAACAATCTTCTATAACCTACGATTCTAAAATTCAGGAAATAGGCAACAAAATTCACAAAATTTTGGAATAATCAAGAAATCAATTCATTCATCAAAATTGTCTCTGAAAAAAATAAAAAACCCCTTAAATAGCATAATCCTAAAATAATTCTAAATAAAATAAGAAATTCAAAAAAACTAAAAAAATATAAAAATACATTTTTCGAGGCTTAAACGATGGAATTTGGTCGAAAAGCGATGGACATCATAAGCAAAGCTAGTGAGTTTTGATCCTTGGCCAGATTCCAATAAAATTGGACTCTGAATTAACAAAAATTTAAAACTCCAAAGTTGCTCCAAATTATGAAAATGCCACTACTGTAATTTTTCATATTTCTCAAAAAATGCACATGCTTGCTCATCTGCATTATATTTTCTTACCAAACAAGACATGAATCTTCTTAATACCGTGATTCTTCTGTTTAATTTCTATAATTCATTCAGAGTCGTTGGAGGTTTCATGTTGATGATTGCCTCCATTTTTTCTAGATTAGCCTCAATTCCTCTTTGTGAAATCATAAAACCTAAGAATTTTCCTGCTTTTACCTAGAAGACACATTTATTAGGGTTAAGTTTTAACCTTATATTCATCGAGCTTTTTCAGGACCCGTTCTAAATCTATAGAATAGTCCTCCACTGTTTGACTTTTAACAATTAGGTCATCCACATATACTTCAATAGTTTGGCCGATGTCTTCTTTAAAGATAAAGTTCATGAACCTTTGGTATGTGGCTCCTGCATTTTTTAGTCCAAAGGGCATTACATTATAACAATATAACCCTTGATGAGTTATGAAGGATGTCTTTTCTTGATCCTCCTTCTTTATAGGATTCTGATGATACCCTCGTCCAGCATCAACGAAGCTATACATTCCATGACAACCAATTGAATCCACTAGTTGGTCGATGGTTAGTAAAAGATAACTATCCTTTGGGCATGCTTTATTTAAATCTGTGTAAACTACACACATATGATACTTACTATTTGCCTTTTGAATAAGTACCACATTCGCTAGCCATTCAGGGTAAGTAACCTTTCGTATGAATCCTGCTTCCAGCAGCTTTGTGGTTTCAGATGTTATAATTTTTTGCCTTTCTAGTGCGAAGTTCTATTTCTTCTATATCACTAGTTTGATAGAGAGATCGATATTTAGGCTGTGGGCTACTACGTTCGAATCAATCCCTACTATTTTTGATGCTTGTGTAGAAAAAGTGCCTTCATGGCTTTGCAACACTCATTCAATCTCCATCTTTACTTGTTGAGGTATCTCCAATTTTTATTACTTTGCTATTCGCAAGCTTTATTTCTTTCAACTCCTCTACCAGTTCTAGCTTTATTCCTTGCTTTTCGATGTTTATATTGGATTCAATTGGAAAAGCTTTTAGTTCCTCTTTGGTGGCTAGCTGGTAGCATTGCTTAGCAACTTCTTCATCTCCCTTGATTGTAATGACTCATCCAGAGAATGGAATTTTTATTATTAAATATCTAATGCTTATTACTACATTTATTTCCCATAGAATTAGTCTTCCAATGACTCTATTATAAGCCAGACGAGTATCAACTATATTAAAGCAGGATTTTATTATAGCATATTCCTGTAAATCTCACTCTTTGAATTCTATATCTAGTTTGATACTTCCCATTGGTTGTATGGTTCCTCCACAAAAACTTGTTATCAGATTTCTAGTTGGCTTCAATTCTATTGACGAGCCTCCCATTGCATAAAGGCTTTCCAGATTAGAACATTAATCGCACTTCTATCATCTACCGACATTCTTTTTACCAAATAATTCTTGATATGAGTGTTGATTACTAGTGCATCATTGTGAGGTTGTTTGATGTGAAGTTCATCTTTTGGACTAATAGTGATTATTACTATAGACGAGCTGGCACCTGCCATGTATACGTCTTTCCTTGGTCTTTTCTTTCCACTTGATGAGGTTTCTCCATCAATGATCATATTTATTACTTTAGATATCTCCTTCTGGTTACTTTTAGAATCTTCTTGACTTTCAGTTCTAATATCTGAACTTCATTGCCTTTTCGGAGGTTCTCGGTAAACTTTTTCAGAGAATCTGCTCTCACTAATCATTTTATTTCAATTTTGAGGTCTCGGCATTTGTTCGTATTATGACCATGATCACGGTGATATCTACAATATCAATTACTATTTCTCATTTCACCATAAAGCAGATTGAGTCTTTGAGGAGTTAGTAAGTCTGTACCATTCTGTTTGATCCATATCAAAATTTTTAATCTTGGAGCGTTGAGGGATACATATCTTTGATCCTCACTTTTTTCCCTATTTGAACTGTACTCCTTTTTCGGATCTCTTTTCTTCTCCTTTTTTCTCATTCCTTTATCTTCATTTTCCTTCTTCCGCATCTCTCTCTTATCTTCATCCAAGTCAATTAACTTGGTGGCTATTGCCATTACTTCGGGAAAAGTTTATAGTTTATTCGTTATAATTTTATCTCTGAGCTTTCCCATCTTAGTTCTATAGTTTAACGCATCTATTGCTACTTCATTATTTAAATGCTCTATTTGCATAGCAAATTTATTGAACCTATCAAGGTAATCCTGAAGTATCTCATTATCACCTTATTTACAGAGTCGTAGATCGTTGATGCTCTTTTTTAGCAGAATATTCATTATAAATCGAATTCTGAATTATTCTATTAATTCTTTAAAAGTTGATATAGAATTCTTCGATAGTCTGTGAAACCATCTTTGAGTTGTGTTGGTCAGTGTTGTAGGAAACACTCGACATATAATGGCATCATTAACATTTTGCATCATTATCTTTATTCAGAACATAAAAATATAGGCTACTGGATCACCAGTTCAGTCAAATTAATCTGAAGGTGGAACCTTGAACTTTAACGGTATTAGGGTTGCCATTATGTTATGGACGAATAGAGTGCTTCTGTCCAATATATATTTCTCTATTTCATCAGGTCTAGTATGAACCTTATATATTGCTTCACGTAACTGACAATTAAAGTCAGCCCTGTCTCTCCTAGGAATGTTGGATTCTGATTCCTGCTTTGAATTGGATTCCTATCTTCTGTTCCTATTTTCGTGCAAGTCACCTTATTCATTGCGAAGTGGCAATCGATCAGTTTGTGGAGCATTAGTAGTTATCTAACGAGTGCAGCTAGAGTTAAAGTTCCTACAATAGGAATTTTGATTGCCGTCTCCTGAGTTAAATAGGACAATTGTTGTTATAGGATAGAGAGCTGCCCTTTTATGCTATTAATCAATGCTTCCTTGAATAATGGTGGTAGATTTAGTGGAATGGGAGTTTGACTCGTTCCGGTAATATCAGGTAGATTTGAAAAAAAGACAGTCGGAACGGGTCTTGATATATACTGAAAAGGAGCATAATAATACGGTGATGCTCCAATTGTTATTCTATGTTGTAAATTATTTGGAGAACAATTCAAAGATTCAGAACCAAGGGGTTGTGAGAAGTTATCACCTTAAGTTATTGTTGTAATGGTTAGGGTGGGAGCCACCGTGCTTGTGGATGTTCCTCCTTGAAAAGATGGAGGCTTTGATATGTTTGCCATATATTAATATGGATGAATGTAATTTTTGCAAGATAATTTAAACTCAAAAAAATCAAAGAATTGTTTAATCTTTTCCACAGACGACGACAATTGATGAATGTAAACTCTCCTTTTGTACCTACAAGCACAAAAAAAACTAAGATGAACCTAGGATCCTCGATCCGTAGGCTCTCCGATGCTTAAGTTAGAGAGATCTATTCAAGATATCTAATAATAAGAAATATGAGCATTTATATAGGCATAAAAGAGACACACCTAATCCCAATCGAATTGGTATTTTGAGAATCCTTATCCTTTATTAATTAAATAACTTTAACCTTATCATATAATAACCCCATATGGATACAAAGTCCTCTATTGGGCTTAAACTTAGTGGTTTGGGCTCATATAGGCCTTCTAGGACTATCATGAACTAACAGTGGCTAAAATAGAGACAAAGAAAGCTATAATTTTAGGGCAAAGTAAAGACTGAAACAGATACAAAGAGTAATGATTTAATGTATTTTTTTTAGCTTTGCTCTAATATGCTTTGTTTTGTTTTTATTGCTTTTTGTGATTTATGTTTGAATTTGTTTCACTCTTTGCTAGTTAAATGGTGTTATTGATTTATATGTTATTGTTGTTGATGTTATTATTTTTTTTTTTGTATTTTCGTTGTTAATATTGGTAGTGGTTGTTTTAAATTTAATAGTGGTGATATTGATAATAGTGGTGGTGTTGTGCGGTAGTGTTAATTTAGGTAGCAGTGGACTATCGATAGTGATGCTAATGTTAGTGTAGATGCTGGTGTTGAGGTCACTATGATGGTGGCAACGTTAACTGTAGGGGTGGTGGTCTTGTTAACAGTGATGATAAACTCAATATTTTCATAGAATAAAGAAAAAAAATATTTTTATTATTATTTAATAGACTCCACTTGCTTTAATAAGTGTGTGGCATTCACTCTCTTGAAATTGAGGTAAATTGTCCAAAATTGAATTTTTATGGGATAAATCGTCCAACAAGTTAATTTTGAAGTTAATTGCACCTTCAATGATAGTTTAGGGGGCAAATTGCTACTTTGGCCTAAAAAAAAATATTCTTAACTTTTCTTTGAATTTTTAAAAATTAAAAAATAATTTCTATAAATTTAAAAATCTTAAAAAATTTTTAAAAATCATAAATATAAGTTTTGAAAGTAATTTCATTGATTCTTATTATTATTGGAACTAATTTTTATTAATTAGCATTAAAGTTAAACTTTTGTTTGATTTTGAGGATTCAATTGCAACAATTCTTAAAAAGGGGTCAAATATAACTAAGCTTTAACACATTAAGGTCCAAATGAAACTCAAAAAAAAAAAAATTAAAATCTAATACAAACTTTGGGTCTAAGTTTAGGGTCCAATTTACACGTTATCCCTATAATAAAATATAAATTTTGGTGACTATCAATAAAATTTACCAACCATAGAAATTGCTCATAAGTTATAATTAATAAAAAAAATTTTGAGCGATTCCTTTGTTATGATCATGAAATAATTGAATATAAAAAAAATAGTGATATTACAATCATAGATGAGTTCAAGTATGATCTTCTAATTAACTTTGCTAATCCAAGGGAAAATCACTTTCAATTTACAAAGAAATTGAGATTGTTAATTTATGTCAATTCTCGGCAAAAGAAAAAGCACTTTCTCTTGGAGAAACTAGTCTTAGGTTAAATTCTATTTGTCGTACTCCCAAAAATCGTTAAATATCTAAATTTCTAAAATTTATCATGCAATAACTTATATAAATATTTTAAAAAATATCAATAATTAACCATTACAACTCCAATAAGAGCAAATCAATCACATATTTTGAATGCTAAATAAGGGTGCATTTAGTATAAATAAATTTTATAAAATTTATTTACAAATCTAAATGTATTTAGTTTAAATAAAAAATATATAAATATTTTAAAAAATATCAATAATTAACCATTACAACTCCAATAAGAGCAAATCAATCACATATTTTGAATGCTAAATAAGGGTGAATTTAGTATAAATAAATTTTATAAAATTTATTTACAAATCTAAATGTATTTAGTTTAAATAAAAAATTTATAAATTTCATTTTTAATTTTAATTTTTTAATTTTGTAAAATATATATTAAATTTTAAAAAAGTATTAAAATATCTAAATAAATTAGTTTTATAAAATATACATTTAAACCGAACAAACTTCATTAATAAAAATTTATTTATAAATAAATTTTCTTTTAAAATAAAATAATTTTTTTAGTAAAATTGAGCCGGACAAGTGGGTAAAGGAGAAAAGTGCTTTGAAGGTCTTATAATTATAAAATATGTTTTCGACCCGCCGGCTATTGCCATTTGCCAATAATGTAGCCAGAGTTATGATGAAAGAGACGCACAGAAATAATAGGTAATAGGTGACCAAAGACGGCAATAAAATTAGAAGTGATTGATGACTGTAACTACTTGTCGTTGCCAAAGATGTACAAAGCAATAACTCTTTCTTTTTTGTAGACAATAGTTAGCTGACACTTGAAAGGTCACCTTTGTTAACTTATGTACACTACTGGAAAATTCATTCGTACTGTGATCCCGAGGAGCTACTATTCATAATAATTTATATTTTACTAAATTTTTGTATTAAAGTAGATAAAAATATAATTTGATAAAAAACAAATGCATAATAAAATGTATAACTAGATTTATCCATATTATTATTATAATTTTTAAATTCATATAAACAGAAATTAAAAGTTCTATTCAATCATCGAATTTGAATAAACTTTTTAGAAAAAATACTTCGAAAATACATTATTATTATACGAAATTCAATGAACCAATAACTGTTATTAATAAAGTTTATGCTATTAATAGATACATAATTATCATATGAAATGTAGTTGATGGTAGAACCCGCCACATGATAATTTTTGTTGAAATGCACTAGGGGGCAGAATATGCTCTAAAATAGCGTATATAATTAATGAAATTATGGATGTGAATGGGTGTTTGGTTTATCTCATGAAAATAGCTAAATGACAAACGGTTAAAATATAGATTATTATTGAATTTTAAAAACAAGTGATTGAATTTTAAAAACAATTGATAGTTGGTTTAGAGATGTTTGATTCAGTTAACTAAATGATAGAAAATTTTTATCAAATAGTTAGAGTATTGGTGGTTGGGGAGATTCAAATGATAAATATTTTAGTTCTTAATAGTTTTTATTTTTATTTGCTCTATTTTAAAATTTTTCAGCATTAGTTGATAGCTGATTTGAATTACTTGTTTATCTATATTATATTAAAACTAACTAATAATTAAAGAATTTCTTTTAAATTAAATATAGATAATTAATTTTTATTACTCATAATAAAAAAATAATTTAAGTTAAAATTAGCAATTAAATAATTATGATATTTTTATTTATAGTTTTTCTAAAAATATTATATGATTGAAATTTATATTTTAAAGATCAGCTTTAAATAGGTTATATTTATAATTTTTAGTAATAGAAAAATCAAAGATAATAAATTATTATTTATTATTTTTATATACTACTTTTAAATTATTTATACATCTAAAATTATTATAAGATGTATGAAATTACATTAACAAATAAATTATGTTTTTAATAGTGATTTGACATATTAACTATAAATGATAACAAAATTTCTAGAAAAGTTATAAGGTTTTTATAATTAAGTCTTGAATGCTTAATTCTTAATAATAAAGTTTAGTGAGCATTTAAATAATTAACCATTAGTACTATCCCATTAAATATAACAGAAGAAGCTCATGTGGCATTATTTTCGCCTATATGTGGAATTCTTGTCGTCACTACACCATCCACATCAACTCTCCATGTCAGCTTTCCAACAACTTAAAATTTTCACTTACCATGTTCTTCTATTCTATTAACAATCCACCAACTTCTCACTCTAATAGTCCTCCACTCAAGAATCTAACTGGTAGTTTCTAGGTCTTGCCTGAATTGCTTGCCAAAATAAACATGGAGCTTGTGATGAGTTATTCTAGTGATAATTTTACAGCTAAAATGTAATAAAATGCTATGAGAGAAGCTACCACTATTGGGATCCAAAGTGTCAAAGAGGTTATAAAATTGCTTAAACAAAATCACCTTAAATAATAATAATACACCCTAAGACATTCTTTTCTTCTTCCTCAACTTTTCTTAATAATAATCCTCTTGCATCCTCAGCTGATAATAATACCATGATTGTTATGGATGCTACTGTGAATAACATCAAGAAAGTTGATTCTTTGCTTGGTCAAACTATAAGAACTGAATATGCTCACTTTCACCGAGCTTCTGTTTCCCCTGCTCAACAATAACACCAAAACCCAAAACAATAATTGTAGCAAAATTAAGATCTGAGGTTGTCTTCTAGACTTATTAGTTCATAATAATTGGAGCAAGTTTCTACCTTTAGAATATACCAATTAACCTTAACTCATCGTTTACCTCCTTTGCCTAATAATTATCATGCTCATCATCATAAAATAACAGCAACATAAAAAGATTCTTTGTTTAGCTACAATGAACGAGTTCTCATAGAGAAATGAAGTACATTCTTCAATTACTTTCTTTAATTCGCTTTCAAAGCCATGTTTATAAAGTTTTAGCCAAATTACAAACCATATTTTAAGGATAAACATTGTATACATTTGGATGATTAAAAAGAGTAAAGAACTTAATTTGTTGGGCTTATGCATATATGACTATGGCAGATTCCTTTTTATCATATTTTCTTAAGATGCTTTGCATATTATGTAACAATTTCTTAGGCTTCTACTTATCATGTTTATTGAACCTTAAAAGAATATGTTAAGTAAAAGTCCTAAGTGACTGGAGAGTTGACATGAAGAGTTGATATGGATAGTATAATGATTTTAAGGATTTCACATAGGCAAAATTACTGTCATATGAGCTTCTTTTATTACATTTAATAGGGTAGGACTAGCGGTCAATTTTTTAAATACTTACTAAATTCAATTGTTAAGAATTAAAAATTAAAAATTTAGGACTTAATTGTAAAAACTTTATGACTTTAGAACTGAGAATGTTGTTATCCCTAACAATAACAACTAATAAAATTTGGCTCAATGCATACTTTCACCATTAAACTTTACTACTTTAAACTATATCACCTCTCAACTTTTTATTTAACCTATAATATATCTTAAATTCTATTATAGAGTCATTCTACATCGTAAATAGTTGTATCTATATAACTGAAATTAATATCATTAGATTAATATTTATTTAATTATTGCTATTGATATATATTATAGGTATTGAAACATCAAGACAATCAATAGTTGTTATTAAATAAAAAATAATATAACGGTTCTTGTAATACCCCAACTCACTAAATTCTGCCAAAATACTCATTTAACTGTGGTATGGATAGGAAGGGATATTACCAAATTTCTCCACATTAAACACTAAACCTCATTCATAGAAATAAATAATTTCATCATATGATATCGTTAATTTAGATAATGTAAACCGTGCATATCATATTATCCCTTAATATAAATTGTGACACCCCTTCCTATCGATACCAAGTCAGACAACACCGACACTTTTGCTATTACGCCCGAGATACCGAAGTGGAGAGGCATCACTTCTGGGTTATACACTAACAAATAATACAATCCAACAATCACTCATCATAAAATCTTATGTAAATAAAATCATTGATAACAACCATACAGACAAAAATAAGTTTTATGGCAAGCTTAACATACTGCTGATATAATATACATAAAGATAGTGTACTACACGAGGGCTGTTAGGGATTGGGTTATCCTAAAATATATAAATGTACACCAAAAAAAGGGATAAACCCATATACCTTAAATATATAAGGTCTAACTAAACTTAGAGAGTACTGCTAAAATTACAACAAAAAGGTGCAGTTACTCTTTATCTCATGCCCTATCTCATAATAAAAAGAAAGTGGTCTGAATGGAGACTAGGTCCAAGTCAAAGAGACTTGAACCCCAGAAGTAGTGACGTGCGTCACTGTGATCACTGTCAAACACACATCGACAAAATTTTCTTTGTCTGTATGTGTATGATAATCGACTGCTATAGGCTCTAGAGCGACTCTAAGAGACAGAACTACATTAACTTCACGGTATATGTAAAAGTGCACCTCCATCTCCGGCCCTTCTATTAAATACGTCATTGCAGTCCACATAATAGCCATACTATACACAATATTAACAAGGTGTAACCTATGCTGAAAGAAGAATAAAAACAGAGTAGTGAGTATTTTTTCAAGAAAATGCCCAGTGAATGAACAGATTACAATGATGTTCAAAGAAACAATAAGGAGTAACGGTAATCCAGAATATTTAAAAGTAATAAAAAATTATAATCATTTTGTTCATAAAATAATTCTTAAAGATTGAACACAACTCATAATCAAGTCACACGGATCATTTATAATAACTCTTTAAAGATCCGCTCCGGCTTATCAGAGGTTTTCTAATTACACAATGTGATAAACTTTCTTTCAAAATACCATTCCATTGTATACATAGCACAGTATAATATAGCATAGTTTACCAAATTTAAACAGGAATAGGTTTTGTTATTATCGATGTAGTGGGTACCAGTTAGCACATCGAAGGTCTAATCTAGGTATGCATACCAATCCATAACCGCTCGGATTAGAATCTCGAGTACTGTTCTAAAGATAGTTATCACATATCTCAATTTCTGTCAATTTCTTTTTGTACCCCAAGTACAAGAATATCAATCACACGTCAGTTGCTGTGCCCCAAGCACAGTCTTACGTCTCACAGAATCCTGCCGTACTCCGAGTACGGTCTTACTACAACCACTTTTCCTTACAATGTACATATGCTAATAAATCATCATATTTTCATAATCAATCATATTTGTTTTATCAAATCAAAACTCTATATCACTCTGGGTACTATATACATTACAAATCAGGGTTAAAAACTGATCAAATTTAATTTAAACAACATTTTGAATCACTGAGGCGCTGCCTGATCACTTTTTAAATTACTGAGATACCGCCTTATTAGTATATTGAAGCTTCACTTTAACATTTACTAAGGCATCGCCTTAGGGCTTCAATGGGATGAGACATCACCTTTGTGCATAGAGGCGCCCTCTGTGTAATCAAGCACCGTCTGATCACCCTATAACATTTGAATTTTCAAATTTTCAATAACATTAACAGAAATCAATCTAAAATATCCAAAAATTAATAAAAAAAATAAGTATAAAGACGAAAGGATTGAAGAAAGGAAGTCGACTCACAAAAATACAGATTCTTTTTCTTCTTGCTTCCTTCCCGGTCGCATTTCCTTCTTTTTTCTCTTTTTTTTCTTCTTCTTCCTATTATCAGCATTAACGGCGGTTGAAGCCAAATTGCAATTTAGTCCCCTAACTTGTAATTTTTTTAATTTAGTCATTTCTTTAAACTTATTTTCCTTACAATTTAGTCCTAATCCAGAATAACTTAAATTATTCGGGTACAGATATGATAATTCTCCCCTACTTAAGAAATTTCATCCTTAAAATTTAATGATTGCTTATTTTCAAACTAATTCGTACCTGAGGAGAATAGGTATGGATATTGTTGTCTCATATATTCCTCCCGTTCTCACGTAGCTTTTTCGTGAGAATGATTCTTTCACAATACTTTGACCAAAGGAACAACTTTATTATGCAATACCTTTTTATCACTTGCCAAAATCGATATTGGCTCTTCTTCATAGCTCAAATTCTCCTGTAATTCCACCGGTTGCTCCTGTAGTATGTGAGAAGGATCACTTCTATATCTTCTCAATATCGATACGTGGAAAACATCGTGAATACTATATAGACTAGGAGGTAAACCTAATCGATAAGCTACAGGCCCAACACGTTCGATTACTTCGAATGGTCCAATAAATCTTGGGCTTAGCTTGCCATACTTATCGAATCTCAGTACACCTTTCTACGGTAATATCTTTAAAAATACTTTTTTACCGACATCATATTTGATATCAGCTCGCTTAAGGTTGGCATAGCTCCTTTATCTATCTTATGTCGTCTTCAAATTTGCTTGAACTACATGAATATTTTCTGTAGTCATTTGCACAAGTTTTGGACCTAACAATTTCCTTTCTCTGACTTCTCCCAACAGACTGGGGTCCTACACTTTCTTCCATATAGTGCTTCAAAGGGTGCCATGTCAATACTATAATGGTGGCTATTGTTATAAGCGAATTCCATTAATGGTACTTGCTTATCCCAATTACCTCCAAAATCTAACGCACTGGATCTAAACATATTTTTCAATATCTGTATAGTACATTTGAACTATCCATCAGTTTGAGGATGAAAAGTTGTACTAAACTTTAATTTAGTACCCAACGCATCCTGCATACTTGGCAAAAATCATGATGTGAATCTTGGATCGCGATCGGATACGATCGACACCGGGGCTCCATGCAACCTCACGATTTCCCTTATATATAACTCTGCCTACTTGTTCAAGTTGTAGCTGACATTGATAGGTAAGAAATACACTGACTTTGTCAAACAATCAGCAATTACCCATACAACATCATTTTCTTGCTAGTTCTTGGCAATCTTACCATAAAATCCATTGTGATGTGTTCCCATTTTCATTCAGGAATTGGTAAGGATTGTAATAATCCAGCAAGATGCTTATGTTTGGCCTTTACTTATTGATAGTTCAAACATTTGGACACAAATTTTACTACATCACCCTTCATTCCTTTCCACTAGTAATTTTCCTTCAGTGCTCTATACATTTTGGTACTTCAGGGATATATAGCATACGTCGAATAATGTGCCTCTTTTATTATCTCTCGTTTTAATTCATCCACATGTGGCACATGCGATATATTCCCAAACTTCAAAATTCCTTCATCACTACAACTTAACTCCTTCACCTTCCCAATTCTCATATCATTGCATAACTGTTTCGTTCCTTTATCCACCTACTGTACTATTAAAATTTTTTCTATCAGCAATGGCCTTACTCTTAAAGTAGCTAACATTCCACCAGAGGTGTGTACCTTAAACTCAACATCTAATTTCCTCAACTCAATCAATAATGGCATTCTAACGACATAGATATAATACAAACTTCCACTTGACTTACAGCTTAAAGCATCCGCAACCACATTAGCCTTTCCTGGGTGATATTATATCATACAATCATAGTCTTTTATTAACTCCACCAGCATCTTTATCTCAGATTTAACTCCTTTTGAGTTAAAATATACTTCAAACTTTTATAGTCTGTAAATATTTTACACGTTCCTCCATATAAGTAATGTCTCCATATTTTCAATATAAATACCACCCACTAATTCTAAATCATGTGTGGGATAGTTTTGCTCATGCGGTCTTAATTGGCTTGATATATACGCCACTATTCTTCCATTTTACATCAATATGCAATGGAGTCCTTGCTTTAAAGCATCACTATATACCATATAATGACCTCCTTCCACAGGCAACGTCAATACTGGCACAGAGACTAGCTTTTCTTTCAAGATTTTGAAGCTTTGTTAGCAATTCAAAGTCCATTCGAATTTTACATTCTTTCTCAATAACTTTGTCAATGGTGACTCAATAGTTGAGAAATTCTGTATGAACCTCCGATAATATCATGCTAGCCCTAAAAAACTTCGTATCTCTATTACATTCTTTGGTGGCTCCTAATTTACAATCATCGTGATCTTACTGGAATCAACATTAACTCCCTCAGCAGAAATCACATATCTAAGAAATATAACTTTATCCAGCCAAAATTCATATTTACTAAATTTAGCGAGCAACTGCTTACTCTCAAAATCCCTAATACAAGTCTCAATTGCTCTTTATGCTCCTTTGTAGACTTAGAATACACTAAGATATCATCGATGAATACAATTATAAACCTATCTAGATAAGGTTTGAACACTCGATTCATTAAATCCATAAATACAGCTCGAGCATTAGTTAACCCAAATGGCATCACCAAAAATTCATAATGACCGTACCTTATCCTAAAAGTAATCTTAGATACATCTGACTCCTTAATCCTCAATTGGAGATAACTAGATTGTAAATCTATCTTCAAAAATACATTTTCTCCTTGTAACTGATTAAATAAATCTTCTATTCTAGGTAGAGGATATTTATTCCGGATTGTGACCTTATTTAATTATTTATAATCAATACACAGTTGAAAAGATCCATCTTTCTTCTTAACAAACAATACAAGTGCACCCCATAGAGAGAAACTTGGTTGGATAAATCCTTTATCCAATTATTCCTGCAACTGCACTTTCAACTCCCTTAACTCCACCAGAGCCATTCTAAACGGTATTTGTGATATAGGAGCAGTTCTGGGTATAAGTTCAATCTCAAATTCTATTTCTCTCTCAGGTGGCAAACTTGGTAAATTTTCTAGAAATACATCCTCAAACTCATTTACCACTGGTAGCTCTTTCAACTTTGAACCTTCCTTTCTATCCTCTACAACAAAAGCTAAATATGCTTCATACCCTTTCCTCAGGTATTTCATAGCCATTGTCACCGATATAACCTTAATAGGAATCTTTCTATTTTCTCCAACAAATTTTATTTTTTTGTCTATTTTCCTTCTCAAATTCTACCTACCTAGAATAATAGTTTACATTAGCTCGGTAATACTTTAATCCATCTATTCTAAGTATGACATCAAACTCACTAAGGAATAAGAGTATGAATTCCATCTCATCTAACCCCTATTAATCTTTATATACATTCTTACAGACTGTGTTCATTCCTATATGCATGCTTACAATCATAGGTTCATTCAAATCATTCATATTAAGTTTATCATGCATTATAAAAGTTGATGATATAAACGAAAATATAGCACCTAGGTCAACTAATATATGTGCCTGCTGACCATTAATGTGATCCTTACCCATTATCACGTTTGGTGACTCCTCAGCCTCCCGCTCTGTAATAACATACACTCTAGCCTACTGTACTCCACCGACTGCTAAACTTAGCTCCCTAGTTAGTTTCTAGACATTCCTACCAAACCAGTCGTCTCTTTTTACACAGTTACTGGTCTTCTTGCCCTAAATGACCTTTCACCTCTTTCATTACGAAGAGTATGAGATGCTTGCATTGATGGTTCTGTTAGGTATACTTTCGTACAATTCCTCGAATAGCGCTCGATTTTATTACATCTATAGCATTTAACCTTACCTTGATTACATCTTCCAGCATGATTTTTCTTGCATATGTTATACTAAGGCAACATATCACTTCCTTGTAATCTAATTCCTACACCCATTTGTCCAGGTGGCACTGCTGGTTATCTCACCGATGCCTGACTTCCCTGAGGTCTATTTCCACCTCTCAACCTCATATTACCTCTAGAGTATGGAGAAAACCTTGATCTCCTATCTTCATTTCTTCTCCAAGGTTGCCTTGACGATTCAGGCTGTTGGTTATACTTAGTTTGAGTTAAAGCCTCTAACTCCTTATCTAGCTTTTCTTGTTCTATTGCTTTCTCCACCTAGCCTCTAAAAGTAGTCCTAGCATACAAGTTCAATTTTCCTCTCAAGGATATGTGCAATCCTTCTAAAAAATTTTCACTCTTCCTTTCTTCTGTAGGATAGATATCCTTGGTATACTTATACAGATCCTCAAACTTGTCAACATATCCTCTGACCATCATGGATCTTTACACCAAATTGATAAACGCAATCATTTTCTCCTTTTGATAATTTTCAATCAAGCATTCCCTACGAAATTCTTCCTGAAACACTTGCCAAGTCAAAGCATCACCGTACAAGTTTCGAACCTGAGTTAACTAGTCATCTGCTTTATCAAACATTAAGCCATAAACATTGCTTATCTTTTCCTTGTAACTAAGTTGTAATGTCGTAAAGTCCTTCTCTATAGTTTTTATCCACTTGTTAGCTTATCCTAGGTCTAATGTACCATAAAAGTCATAAGCTCTACATTTGTTTGCATGGTCGATTGTATCTCCCGACCTTTTATACTTCTTTTTATCCTTCTCAGCCATTATAGTGGCTATAGTGCATGCAAATTCTGTAGCATCCATATGCCTTACTGGCAGTATTGGATTATTAACCACATTTTCCTACACTAGTGGTGGCAGTTGTCCATTACGTGCTCTTCTTTCTGCTTCGATTCCTCATATATCGTCTCCTTCATTACCAACAAAAACTGCTGATGGAGACAATTCTCATAGTCGATTCCTATCCACACTTTCCTCTCTTTCTACTAGATCCATTCTATTGACCCGACCACCTCGACCTCTACCTCTACCTCTCGGTCTACCTCTAGGCCTATCACGAATACCTATTCTGCCTCCTCTAGTTCTTGCCATCTTCCTATAAATTTTAAATTAATCCACTTTAGCTATCTAAACCATTGAGTATTAAGTTATCAACTAACATCCATTCAATATAAATATTCCTTAATTTCATAGAATTCACTTAACCAAGGTTTCATACCTTAAATTTTTCAAAATCTATCAAATCCATCAAAATCTAAGCTTTCAAATCTAAATTTCCGAACCTAGGGTTTCAAATACCAATTTTCAAACCTAAACTTTCAAATATAAGCTTTCAAATCTAAGTTTTCAAACCAAGGCTCTAATACCAAAAACTGTGACACCCCTCTCTACCGACACCACATCAAATAGCACCGACACTCTTACTGTTAAGCTCGAGATACTAATGTGGAGAGGTGTCACTTCTAGGTTATACTCTAACAAATAATACAATCTAACAATCACATCATTATACAATCTTGTGTAAATAAAATTATTAATAATAACTATCCAGACAAGAACAAGAATGATGGAAAGCTTAACATACTGCTAATATAATATACATAAAGATAATGTACTACAAGAGTGCTGTTAAGGATTGGGTTATCCTAAATATATACAAATATATGGCAAAAAAAGGGACAAACCCATCTACCCTAAACATACAAGGTTTAACTAGACCTAGAGAGTACTGCCATAATTATAACAAAAAGATGCAGTTACTCTCTATCTTGTACCCTATCTCATAACAAAAAAATGGTCTGGATGGAAACTAGGTCCAAGTCAAAGAGACCCGAATCCCAAAAGTAGTGTCGTGTGTCACTGTTATCACTGTCAAACACATATTGGCAAAATCTTCTCTATTTGTGTGTGTATGATAATTGATTACTATAGGCTCTAGAGCGACTCTGAAAGATAGAACTGCATCAGTGTCATGGTATATATAAAAGTGCACCTTCGTCTCTGGCCCATCTACTGAATAAGTCATTATAGTCCACACGATAACCATACTATATACAATATTAACAAGGTCTAACCTATGCTGAAAGAAGAATAAAAACAGAGTGGTGAGTTTTTTCTCAAAAAAATACCAGTGAATGAACAGATTACAACGATATCCTAAGAAACAATAAGGAGTAACATTAATCCAGAACATTTGAAAATAATAAAAAATTATAATCATTTTGTTCATAAAATAATTCTTAAAGATTGAACATAACATATAATCAAGTCACAAGGATCATTTATAATAACTCTTTAAAGGTCTGCTTCGGCTTATTGGAGGTTTTCTAATTACATAATGTGATCAACTTTCTTTCAAAATACCATTCATATTATATACGTAGCATAGTACAATACAACACAGTTTACCAAATATAAACATGAATAGGTTTGGTTATTATCGATGTGGTGGGTACCAGTCAGCACATCGAAGGTCCAATCTAGGTATGCATACCAATCCATAACCACTCAAATTAGCCCAAAGACATATAAAAATCTCAAGCACTGTCCTAAAAATAGTTATCATATATCTCAATTTTCGTCAATTTCTCTTTGTATCCCAGGTACAAGAATATCAATCACACATGAGTTACTGTGCTCCGGATATAGTTTTACATTTCACAGAACCCTGCCGTACCCCAGGCACAGTCTTACTATAACCACCTTTCCTTATAATGTACATGTGCTCATAAATCATCATATTTTCATAATCAATCATATTTTTATCAAATCAAAACTCTATATCACTCTGGGTATTATATACATTACAAATCAGGGTTAAAAATTGATCAAAATCAACTTAAATAATATTTTGAATCACTGAGGTATTGGCTTAGTGAAAAGGCACCACCCTTGTGCCATTGAGGTGTCGGCTGATCACTTTTAAATTACTAAAGCGCCGCCTTATTTGTCTATTGAGGTGTCGCCTTAACATCCACTAAGGCGTTGTCTTAAGGCTTAAATGGGCTGAGGCGTTGCCTTTGTACATAGAGGCGCTGCCTTTGTACAATTAGGCACCGCCTGATCACCCTGTAATGTTCAAATTTTTAAATTTTTAATAACAATAACAGAAATCAATCCAAAACATCCAAAAATCAATCAAAAACAAGTATAAAGATGAAAGGATTAAAGAAAGAAAGTCCACATACAAAAATGCAGATTCTTTTTCCTATTCCTTCTTTTTCGGCAGCGTTTCCTTCCTTTTTTTCTTTTTTTTCTTCTTCTTCCTCTTATCAGCATCAATGGTGGTTTAAGACAAATTACAATTTAGCCCTCCAACTTATAATTTTTCAATTTAGTCCTTCCTCTAAACTTATTTTTCTTACAATTTAGTCCTAACCTAAAATAACTTAAATTTTTTCGGGTATGAACATGATATAAATAACTGATGACAAGAGATATACTAAAACAGTGAACATAATATAATATAAGTATAAATAATACATAAGTATTTACTACTTAGGTATTCTAACATCCATAAAATATATACAAATATCTACAATTAAGAGAGTACTAGATTCCACTAATATGAATTACAAAATATATATCCATATTAGCCCTGACATCTCCCTCTAGGTCAATTTTTGAACTGACCAATATGAGGTACATGCGGAAGGTGACCACAACATCCTAGCCAAGACTATCATAAATCACCCAACTCTAACATCAAAAAGTACTCAGTAAAGCTCTAAGGGTGTAGACTGGCAACAATACAAAAAGACCAAAAAAAGATTATGCATGCTCCACTCATCATACCTAGGTCAGTATGACCAAAAAATTACAACTAAACCCATATCCTTCTTCTTTTCTCATCCTCTATTCAGACCTCCATCCACTACCCCAAACCACCATATCCTCCACCAAACAACCATTAGTGAGACTAAATCCAATTCTAAACATCAACAAATGATACACATCCTAATTTTCTCCAATTCTAAAAATTCAAATTAATTTTTTTAGAAGAACAAATCAACTTAATCAATTCTATAATTTCTACTAATTACTATAAATCAAAATCATCAAATCCTACCCTAAAATCTACACCATCAAATTTACCATTATTGTTAATATCTACAAAAAAAAATTAAAAATTAAAGTAAAAATAAAAAGAAAGAGGAAACTAGAAACATATGGGTGTCTTTGAGAAAACTTGAAAAAATCATTATCATCTCTTTAACAGTTGAGGTCCTCTTATTGCTACTGCTATTTTTCTTCACACTATTTACTTAAAGAAGGAGAAGAAGAAGTAGTCATAAGCTAATATAAAACAAATATGTTTCTTGTTTAAGCTTTAACGTGAGAGAAAAATAGCAATTGATGGCAACAAGACGGCCAAACCTGAGGAGAGCAACCATTAGTAAGATTTGACTCTAGACTAGTATTACATTTGATTCACTTTCTGCTGAGAGCCAATTTTAACATCATTCATATCCTTATCCAATAACCTTGCACAAGATTGAAATCCCATACAACATTCTCCTTCTCATCTTTAATCTTCTTCAATTCATCTGTAACTAACTCACTCTTCTTTAAGAACTCTAATCTCTCAATTTTATCTCTCCAAATCATGTTCATTGCTTTAAAGAACTGATAGCATAAATTTGGATTTTATTTTTACCATTGTGATTTAGATTTATTAGAGAGTTTTAAGAATTTGGATTTTTTTTACTTGTGATGGCGATAGGAAAGAATACCCAAATCACAATGACCATTAATTCAAGACCAATCGAAAAAGTATTTTTTGTATTAAAAGTTGAATTTTTAGCAAACATGTGGTATTATTTTATTGGTCTTTATTCATCTCAGAGCATATGTAGGAAACACTCCTATTTAGAGGTTATAAAAGCTTAAAATAGAATTTGAGATGTGTAATAGGTTACAATAAAAGTTTACAAGTGACATAAATTAAAGTGGTAAAGTTCATGAGGGTGAAAGTATGCATGCAGCTAATAAAATTTTAGAAAACAATTTACATTTATGAACTACATTTACCCATAATAGCTATCAACTACCATCTCTTATAAGTAGCTAAACCCAACGGGCCCTTTCACCAGCTAATAGCTATTTTAAATTTATGTTTTATTTGGATTATATTATTCTTTCAAGTTAATAGCTATTTTAAATTTTTTTATTTGAATTATATTATTCTTTCAAAAATAACTAATGATGAATAATTCATTTTAAAGTAAATGTCTGTTTGGTTTAGTTGTTCATAGCAGTTGATAGCTAATAGCTAATAAATATGAATTATTTGATAAAATCTCGTTAGTTGTTGTTATTAGTATATTAAATGACATTTAAGCATATAATTTATTTTTAGCTGAATGTATATTTTCACTCCTGAACTTTACCAGTTTAACCTATCTCATTCTTTAACTTTCACTTTAACCTATTATACATCTCAATTTCTATTTTGTGCATATTTAACTCCTAATCTAATAAAGATTGATTTTATTTGACATATCATTTGACAATGTATCTTTATACGTGATTTTAGTTGTAATTAAGCGTGTGAAATGCTTAAAATCAGGGGATAAGTATAAAAAATACCATGTTGTTATATATTTTTTCACTTAAAGGACTGTGATATTTTTCATAATATTTTAAGGGTCTATGTTTGATTATACTTGTAATTTAGTACCTTATTCAGTAATATTATTAAAAATATATGATATAATGTTAAAATAATATGAATATTTAATAGTAAAACTATTTATTAAGCAGTATATCATTTAGCTAACTAAAATAAATTCATAAAAAATAAAATAAGATGTATCTTTAGGTGTAACATTCGTATTCTCAGGACCAGGTTAATAAAATTTAAGATTTAATTAAATCAAATTGAGCATTATCTTTGGGTGAATTGGATTCAAAAGAATTAATAAGAATAAAATCAAGTTTAGGAAATTTGGATATAATTAAAAGTAACCAAGGACTAAATTAAATGAAAAATACTGGATGAAGACTTATAATGTAATGTGTAAACATTTAAAAGATGAAAAAAGAGTTTTTGCTTTAAAAATGCTGAAAGGAGAAAAAAAGGAGGAGTAAGCTATTTTAAAAGAAGAAGAAGAAGAAGAAGCAGAAGAAGCACATTACTGTAGCTAGAGATTTCTGATTTCCAAAATTAAAAAAAATCAAGTCTTGAGTCTTGTGAGTGGACTTTTCTTCATTTTTTTTTATTTCAATACAAATTATGAAGTTTTGATTGTGGTAATGGTGTGAATTTAGAGTTAATTATGTATATTATCAAGTTAAACATGAGCTAGAATAGTTGAATCATGTGTTGTAGAGTTTTATAAGACAATGGGTAGGAAAATCTAAATTCTTGGCTATTTTTCTATCACTTTTTGAGTGCAAAATGTGTCTAAGATGCTTTTAGGTGGTGCATGAATGATCTGGGGGTGCTTTTATAGCAAAGACGCGATGCCTTAATATGTAAAGAAGGTGCCTCAGTACTAAGGCGATGCCTTAGTATTGAGGAGGCGCCTCTATGGCCAAATTCTAATATTAAATGGAGTTAAATGTAAACCCTGGAACTTAAACTCAAACCAAAATGTGTATAAACACGCATAAACACTAGAGATAATATAATTTAATAAAAATGGGTTAAATAGAACCTGCTTATCAACATGATGTGGAATCGAATTATAGATATATATGGTATCATGGATAAATTCTTAAGTCTTAGACATAGAGACTAAAATTTTAGTTTAAGTTACAGCAAACTGAGTAAATATTGAATTAAACATACTAAAGTGAATAATTTATTACAAATGATAATGAAATTGAGTAGTAGTAAACTGATAATGCAATATGGAAATAAAAACGTACTCATCCTTATATATGTATGTTGAGAGTGAGTTGGCCAACCAAATAATAACTACCTTGTGTCTTTAGGACAGCGCATGGATTTAAAGATACTTTTGAGGTGAATCTATATGGTTGATAAGTATGCATACGAACTTATTGAAAAATGATATTTGAGATATAGTCAATGTGGAATGTATGAGAATCTTGAGTTGTAATACTGAGTATTGTGATTTATAGATTATAGTGGTATATTAGAGTGATATAATATTATGGTAAAAGGGTATATTATACAATAAGTAAATATATATATAAACATGAAATAAGCTAGTAAGCTTAGAGAAGTATAATATACAATACTACGGATGTGATGAATAAATTATTAAAAATAAGATTTTGAAAGATAAATTTTGGTTGCATACAATGAACATTTGTACGATGAGTTATAAATGTTGAACCCAAAAATGTTATGATAATTATAATTATAATAAATAAAATTAAGTGAGTTAAATCTTAAAACTTGACAATTATTTGAATACTAATATTCTTGTTGTTAATTTTATTGATTTATGATTGTCTTAACTATTGAATTGCTGATTTTTAGTTTTATTGTTGTATTTACCTACTCACTGGGTAATTTTCCTATGAAATTACTCATACTCTTTTATTTATAAAACTATTTTTAGTTTAGTGATGTGCTAATAATCTGCAAGCATACAGAATCGTATCAAGTAGTAAATAAAGATATCGTCCCACAGAGATTTTGGTGATGACTACTGTCTTACTCACAGTGTTTGTTTGTTTAGACAACGAAATAGAGTTTGTAATT
>CATIWO010679349.1:0-19973 GCA_949673435.1 Macaranga tanarius | reverse complement strand
TTTCTTTCTTCTTAACCCCTCTTCTTTCTTTTCTTTTAATTCCATCCTTATAAACTTCATTTAATATCATCGATTTTTAGTGTCTTATAACATGTCCTCATTAGTTCTTATCTTAAAACAATAGAATTTCCTATCAATCTCAATTCCATGCCACAAACTTAATCGATATCAATTATTGACTTAAGTACAAAATAATCAAACTCCAAATCTTTTATTCATAATAGTGGAAACAAATCTTAGATCATCAAATTTAATTAACAACAGTAATAACATTCTTAATTAACATTGATGAACAGTAATCCGGTTCTAGGACACGGATGTTACATGCACTAAATCTAATTTTTCCATATAATAAATATGTTTCTTTATTTCTCCTTAATATGCCCAAATAATCCTTGCTATGAAAATCATAAAATTTCTCCCGAATCACTTCTATAAGATCCTTATAACCCAAAATAGATAACTTTCCTTCATTAAAATTATCCCGCCAAGGTCAAATGAGTTTAAGAATGTTGCTATCTGTATCCATCCAGTAAAATAAAATAAAAAATACCGAGGCCCTCAATGCAAATAATGACTTGAATCGTGATGTAGCAGAGGCTTATAGGTGACTATTAAAATCCGTTGATTCATGCACGAATACTAGAAATCAATCTTCTATTATCTTTTGATTCATGTGAATACCAGAATAATAGTTATTAAAAGTTGAATTCAATCAAGAACCGAAATTTGGTAAAAATAAAAGAAATTTTATTTATCACTCAAAAACTAAAACTGTCACTTATTTGAATAAAATAAATTTACAGATTCACAAAAAAAACTCTAAAAGGAATGGACTTAATCAAAACCCAATAAAAAAAGTCCAATAAAATAATGCAAAAATGAACATAAAACTTTAAGGACCCCAAAATAGCCTTAAATAGTCAAATTTGGGCCCTAAAAGTGGATATAATAGGCTTATCCGACCACTAGCCATATGGATCTCTAAACCAGCTTTGATTTGATATATTATGAGATCTGTAACTGATCCAAAATTAAAAGTTGTGGCCTTTGAAAGCACCACTGCGCACATGGGCAACACTTTTACTATCAAGTCGTACCAAGAACTGTAAAGCTATTTGGTTTGCATAAAATGGTGAGATGGAGGGGAGATGATCTAATAAAGAGTAAAAATCAATGATCTAATGAAGAAGAAGAAGAAGAAGAAGAAGAAGAAGAAGAAGAAGAAGAAGAAGAAGAAGAAGAAGAAGAAGAAGAAGAAGAAGAAAAGACTTTGTTCTTGAGACAAAAAATGAAAAAGAAGATGAATATGATGGACGATGATGACTGATGGGGGAATTAGGTTTTGTGAGAACAGTAAGGAGGCGACTACTTGCTAGTAGAAAATTTAGGGATAAAACAACAATGTTTTATTTTAAAAAATATATAATATTAATTATAAACGGTTGGTTTAGTTTTTCTTCACAGTTTTACACTTTGATAATTGTCACTAAATTAGTTAATCATTTTTTTTATTTCTGAAATAGTAATCAAGCCAAAATTAATTTCGAACTAAACTGAACTGGTTAATTCGGTTCAAGTAAATTTGGTTAATCAGTTTTTCGGTGAATTTTGCACATACTTAATTTGATGTTGGCTTGTTCTATCACAGATTCAGATTCTTAACTTGTGAATTTGTCAAGTTATTAATATAATTTTGTCGATATGATTATATGAATTTGTAATGTAAAGTTTAATTTGTAATTCACATTTCTATTGCAATTTTAGTTGAGCCCAATTCAATCTTGACTTATGAATTTGTCGATGTGATTATGTGAATTTGTGATGAAAAATTAATTTGTAATTCATATTTTTATTGCAAATTTAGCTAAGCCCAATTCAATCTACCTAGAAATTATGCCTCAAATTAAAACAGCCTATAAAGCTCAATAAGTCACTTAACCGAGTCGAATCAAATCCAAAAATTTTGGTTCAATTCATGTCAGTTTTTTCCTCTAATCAGTTTGGTTCGATTATAAATCTAACATTATTAGTTTTGGTTGGTTTTATATATCTTTAATCAAACTAAAGTAAATTGATCTATGCATACTCCAATTGTAGTATATTAATGGTAGATCCTATAGTATGGAAGAGTATGTTTTCAAAGTATACAAATATTTATAGAGGTACATTTAAAATAAAAAGATAGTTTTGTAATAGAACAAATAATTATTTCATCTTTTTCCTTCATCATACATTTTTCGTTTAGCTTTTTTTTGAACGTTTGTTTTGGACTATGAGCACCTTTATTTTGCCACATTCGACACTATAAAGTAGGGTCGTTTTAGCTGTGATGTATTAATGTCAAATGTTGATTTTATGATATAAATTTTGTATGATGATTTTATAATTGATATGTTATATTAAGTATGCATATTGAGGTTTTATTATTGTATGATGTGGATTCAATTAATATTTTTATGCTTACGTTAGATGTGTGTTTGTACCCAAATATAAATTTTTAGCCCATTGTTAAAATTAAGGCCCAAAGTGAGTCCATTACATTAAGTCCAACCCAATTATTTTTACTTGGTCAAGAATTTACTATGTTGGAGGCAACCAAGAGCAGGACTGTAGAGTTGATAAAGGAAATTAAAGAGAGCAGAGGTTACAAAAAGAGCTTGAGGGAATTAAAGCTAGGAATGTGAATCTTCTAGAAGATGCAGGAAAAATTAAGAATTGTACTGACTATATAAAATTGAAAACTTAGTGAAGAATTCAATTATTATCTTAGAAGAAAAAAAAAAGAAAGTTCTAGAGAGAACTAAAGGAAATGGAGAAGAGCTGAAGGAAATACAAGGGACGCAGGTTTCCTGAAGGTAATTATTGGCAAAATTATGAGACTCAACTTATGTAGCAAGCTGAAGAATTAAAGAGGCCTAAACTTCTGCACCAAGTATCTGGGCTATAAAAAGAAGGCAAGCAACAATAACAAATAACAACCAATCCAATCAAACAATCAAAAATCATTAATACTCAATAAATCCAAATTTTAGCAATTTCTCAATAGCCATTTCCTTTAGCTTTTAGCATTTTTACACTTTCATTTTACCAATTTTGTACTTACTGATTTTGAATGCAAATTTCAATTTATCATTACCTCCAACGTATTTTCATTACCTCCAGCTTATTTATCACTACCTTTAGCAAATTTATTATTACATCTAGCAAAATACTTTACTGTTTATCATTAGTCACAAATTTTAAATCCCTTGAAACTCAAACAAATTATGATAAAGGTGTTTGGCAATCTGTAATTGTTTGAAAAAAGTCAGTATTTATCAATTTGGGAAATTAGTCTTCCCTGGTACGCTCGCAAAACTCAATTAAGCTAAAAATTTGCACTAACAATCTTTTGGCACGCTCGATGGGACTCAACACCTAGTTTGACAAGAATTTATGTCAAAAATCTTTTAGCACGCTTGGTGGGACCCATTCTAATCGAGTGTTCAACTTTAAAAATGGAGAAATCTTTTGGGTTGGTAATCTGATCAATACGCCTGTAAAAACAGGCGATCAGATGTAATAATCTTATGAAGGTTGGGTGCCTTAGGATCAAACTTAGACCAAGGCACGGACTATTGGCTATTCACGACAAAATTCTGATACTACTGCAACTGCGGGCACTGATGCCCAAACCATCTTGTCAGATGAAATGAAACAGGTTCAAGATGCAATAACACAGATGATCAGTGTTGTTCAAAATTTTTCCATGCTGTTAATCGATGTTTGCAGGAGATAATAACTTTATTTACCGAGATGATTGAAGCCTATTTGAAGCATCTGAGGCAAGGGAGTCATAAAATATCTATAAAGATGATGGTTCAACCCTATGAAGAATCTAGACATTTATCTCTTATTAAGACTAATAACATAGATCTAGTTCCTAGTGGTAACAAGGAAAATCCAAGTCTTTAACTTAAAATTCACAACCATGAGGATGTTCAACAAGAAAAAGGCCCAAGAGGCAATGTTTATCAAGAGCAAATACCATTACCCCAAGGTCAGACAACACTTCACCTAAGCAATTTACAAGTTCCTCAAGGCCAACCACCAAATTCTCAAAATCAAGTGCAAGGCTCGAGGGGACACATTCTACTTAGTGAAATAACAATTTCTGATGGCCAAGTGCAGAATATTGAAGGCCAAATGTCATTTCACTAAGGTCCTATACAAATTCCCTAAGGGAAAGATGACTGTGTACATTCTCCTCAACCCCCAAAGGAGGAAGCAGATATAAAAGCAGAAAAGGAGGCTCTGGAGGTATTAATTGATCATATCAGTATGGAGTTGAACAATAAAATCAGAGAAAAAGAGAAGGTGGTTCAGCCTTCCAATATGAATTCTAATAGATTCATAAGCTACTAGAGACTAGTGCTTCATAGGAGGTTTTCTACACTAGAGAAAAAGCCACATGCACCTGCTATGTTGAGAAACAACTAGAAACCTAAGCCTAAGAGGGATGACAAGAGGCCACCACCAAAATTCAATAAGAAGCAACCAACATTTGTGGTGTCGGCATCTGTTCCACGAAACAAGCAATGGCGTAGGGTGGAACATAAAAAATTCCATCAGCCTGAAAGGAGACAAAATGACCAGGAGGTTCAACTTGAGGCTGAAACCAAATTCAAGCCAAAGAAAGTGGACTTCATGATGTAGGAGGTTGAGGAATATATTACTAAAATTCCCAACACTCGGGGGGTAGAAGGCATAAGAGGAGGTTCGGTGAAAAGTTATGCTGCAAGGGACTGTGGTGCTTAAATATTTCCCACTGTGGGGGAAATGAAAGGAAAATAAAAAAAAAGGAATAACTGGCCTCAGGCCAGAAAGTTGACACTTAGTATATAAAGTGGCAAAATTTTACTTTTTGGGTATACAAGTTGGCTTGATAGTCACTGTAAATAAATAAAATTTAGTTTTACTAAATTTTAGTATGTTTTTATTTATTTATTTTTTATGAAATTTGTTAGTTTATAGGTTAAGAATGCTGTGAGAAATAATTTTATAAAATTTCAGCAGCATCTCTGCTGAAAATTGGCTGTTTTAATATGGAAAATGAATGACTGTAGTGCAAAGTGTGTTGTGTGTAGAGATGCAGATGAAAATATACTCAACAAATTTAAACTGAAGCAAAATAAGCCCTGTGATAGCTACAATATCAAGTCATCCACAAGAGGATGAAAACCATAATGTATAAGTCCAAAATGATCAATATCAAGTGTACAAAGTACTATATCAAATGACAGGTATCATAAAAAGCATAGAGTCTATAAATAACTAAAAATAGGTCATAGAGAGTTAAGATCAAAGCCCCTAAGGTCCTCCCACATATCTAGGCACTTCTGCCTAGTGATCGTAGCCTCTTCCTCATGGCTTAGCCATTCTTTAATTGCATCTTTCTTGCTTTACAAATCTCTTGATGGATTGATCTTGCTTAACTACATCCTGGTACCTAGAAGTCAATTCTTTATTCTTGCAAAGAATCTTCTTCTGGGCTTTTAAAGCTACTAATTTGGCTTCCTATTCTTCAATGTCCTTGGTTACTTGGAGGATGGTTGCTTTTCCCTCTGCTTCTTCTTTCTCGATTTGCTTCATCTTGAGCTGTTTAGCAAAAAAGGTATTTTTCCACTGGTGAAAAAGATTAAGATGGCTTGAGGCTGTCAAATGAGCTGCACTAGACTCCTTTAGGTGAGAGAAACTCAAAATAATCAAGTTCTTCAAAGCAGTGATGGCAGTTGACTTGGAATGCTGCTGAGCTAAAAATACTGTGGATTTTTGGGTCTTCTAGAAGGTACCCATCTCTAAGCTAAGGATAGTTCTCACTGAATCCTTGGCCTTGAAGCATCATTTGAAATCAAAAAAGCCATGGGGGAACCCTTGAAGGAATCTTCAAGTAGCTGAGATCTACTAAAATCTCCATGTTATCAATGGAGGATCAAGAGTCAACATCCTGTACCAATAACAAGCAAGTGTAACCTAGTTAAGGGTATGTAAATGCATAAGTAAAGAAAAGGGAGATATAGAAATACATACCTGAGAGTTGTACCAGAATTCTGATAAGAAGGAGCATGAGGTAATGGATCCAAGGTAGGGGGTAATGGATCCGAAGGAGGAGTGGATGAAGTATCAGTTGCCAGAAGCATTTTACCTGATAAAATATAAAAGAAATGGTGAGATAATTGCCATTATAAAAATTAATAAAGACAAAATAGATAAATTCATGAGAAAAAGAAACACAGTATGGATGACGAGCAGCCATTTATTGCCAAGAATAGCTAAAGGATTTTATTTGAATAAAATCTGGTGAAGGAAAGTGCAAATAAATGTTTTCTTTACAAACGGTAGCATTGTATCTATATTCTCGGCTAAGGAAGGATGGAAGAGTTAAACTGACCTAAATGTGCAAAATTTGCTAGGGAAAGCGAGGAGGTAATAACCTAGAAAAATATAAGGAGGCTAATTTACTAAATTTTCCTAAGGAAATTTCTGCAAAGAAAATAGAAATAGGGCCTAAAGCTCCTAAAGTGCAGAAAAATAGAAAATCATGGATGGGATATTATTAGCAAAAGGAGAAGGAGAACGAGATGGTGAGGGGTTCTCACTACTAGTCTCAACTGTTAGCAAGCAAATAAGAATGCTAGAAATCAAAACAAAGCTGATATAAACAGGAAAGTGTGTTTGAACCTATATTTCCTAATCGTAGCTTGATCAGGAGTGACTGTTTTCTTTTTCTTAGAGGATGGGGTAATTAAAGTAATAATGGCGGTAATGAGCCAAAAAGGTAGTATTTGGCTTAAATCTTTGTTGGACTAGCAATAATTTGGTGAAATGGAACTCAAATAGGCCATTTCCATAGGGTCCAAAGCATTGCATCCACACATTCAGCTAAATGGGGTGAAAAAGCAAAACTGGCTTAAATTAGCAAAATTTACTGGGGGAAGTGTAGAGGTAATGAGCCAAAAAAATATAAGAAAGCTAGTTCACCAAATTTTCCTAAAGAAATTTTTGAAGGAAAGACACAAAATTGAGCATGGGTCTAGAAAGGAAAAAATGCAAAATGATAGATCAGACAATATTTACAGGGGGAAGTGTGGAGGTAATGGGCTAAAATGGCTTCCTAGTCGATAAAACACTGAAAAGTACTTATTACTCCCGGGGTTTTGTGAAATTAAGGCACATATTTGGCAAATTAATTCTAAATAATGAAAAAAATAATATTTTCCCTAGAGATAATGCAAGGATTAATGTTCAGATAGGGGTGATGACAAAATACAAATTCTCAGATGAGAAGCTATTTCTTGAAAGAAATTATAAGAAATTGGCTATAGAAATTATCTGCTATGAATTTTTGGCTAAGTTTAAAGGATTTTATTAAATTAATTTCCTTTAATTAAGTTAAAAATTATGTAAAGTAATTATTTTGGCGAACAATTTCTAAAATAATTAAATTTATAGTTCAATTGTGCAAAATTATACAATTTAATTCCTGGATGCAATAAAAATAATTTTGCACAGACACAACAAAGATTACAAAATTCACAGTGAAAATTGGGCAGCATTTCCCCTATATTTTTAACATACAGTTTTTACAAATTAATTGCAATGAACCTGTAAAAAAATCCATTACATCCACATTTTATCCACAACATAAAATACAACAGTTTTACCATAATTTCATTACAATGCACAAAGAACTTACAGAAGAAGTAAGAAATAAAATTACTTGTGTCTTTCCTCTAGCAATAAACTTTGAGTGAGGATTTTAATTTGCAAAATACACTAGAGGTAGTTAAAAATGCAGCAAAACCTGATTGGATCAGGCCAAATGCAGAGGAGGAAATAGCCATGGCCTGAAGGCCAGCTCGGTCAGCTATGGTTCAGGTGAAGCTGGTTCGGTCAGTAGCCACTCATCCCAACTTGCTGCCAGAAATGACATTGCAAGGAGGAGAAAGAGCAGCAGCAGCCAGAGGAGGTTTGATCACGTGAGAAGAGGAAGTGGCGAGTTCTCTAGCTTCAGTCTGACGTGCAGCAGCAGCCACGAGTAAGGGGCGACCTGTGAAGGCTGCTTGACCAATGACAGCAGCTTCAGTGCTGTCTCCCTCAGTCTCGGTCTGATGACAGTGAACGACAATGGCACGATGAGGCTTGGTGGTCGCATGACGAGCAGCAGCATCGCTACTCTTCTCGATGGCATCACATCCTTCAGTAGCAGTAGCAGCAGCATCGACCGGCGATGACTTTGGATGTAGTGGTGGTGGCTGGGCTCGGGTCGGTGGTAAAGCAGGAAAAAAGAGGATAAAAAGAGAAAAAATAATAATAAAAAAAATAAATAAATTTATTGATAGGTTTTGTTGAAAATTAAACATTGAAGAAGAAAGTTTTTGGAGTTTTAGGTAGCATTTTGCTTACTAAACTCAAAATTTTCTTGGGGATGTGTAATAGGAAGAAAATTTATTTCCCTAGGATTAGAATTTTGATTGCAGGGGAATTTTGATAGATTTTAAGTTAATTTGAAGGAAAAACAGAGGGTAACTGGGCTGACTCTCTATATCCATATAAACTAGCATTGTGTTTGCCCCAAGCTAATTATATGCGGGAGGCATTGTTTGTACCCAAATATAAATTTTTAGCCCATTATTAAAATTAAGGCCAAAAGTGAGTCTATTATATTAAGTCCAGCCCAATTATATTTACTTGGTCAAAAATTCACTGTGTTGGAGGTAACTAGGAGTAGGGATGTAAAGTTGATGAAGGAAATTAAAGAGATTAGAGGTTACAGGAAGAGCTTGAGGGAATTAAAGCTAAAGAAACGTGAATCTTCTAAAAGAACCTGGAAAAATCAAAAATTTTGCTAACTATCTAGAATTGAAGACTTGGTGAAGAATTCAGTTGTTAGCTTAGGAGAAAAAAAAAAGAAAGTTCCAAAGGGAACTAGAGGAAATGGAGAAGAGCTGAAGGAAATATAAGGGACGTAGGTTTCCTGGAGGTAATTATTAGTAAAATTATGAGACTCAACTTCTATAGCAAGTTGAAGAATTAAAGAGGCATGAACTTTTGTACCAAGTACCTGGGCTATAAAAAGAAGGCAAACAGCAATAACAAACAACAACTAATCCAATCAATAATCATTAATACTCAACAAATCCAAATTTTAGTAATTTCTCAATAGCCATTTCTTTTAGCTTCTAGCATTTTTACACTTTCATTTTAGTAATTTTGTACTTACTGCTTTTGAATGCAAATGTCAATTTATCATTACCTCCAGCGTATTTTCATTATCTCCAGCTTATTTATCATTACCTTTAACAAATTTATTATTACCTCTAGCAAAATATTTTACTGTTTATCATTAGTTACAAATTTCAAATACCTTGGAACTAAAATAAATTATGGTAAATGTGTTTGGGAGTCCACAATTATCTGAAAGAAGTCAGTATTTATCAATTTAAAAAATTAGTCTTCCCTGGCACACTCGCAAAACTCAATTAAGCTAAAACTTTACACCAACAATCTTTTAGCACACTCGGTAGGACTCAACTTCTAGTTTGCCAAGAATTTATGCCAATAATCTTTTGGCACGCTCAGTGGAACTTATTCCAATGGATTGCTCAACTTTGAAGATGGAGAAATCTTATGGGTTGGTAATCCGACCAACACGCTTGTAAAAACAGGCGATCAGATGTAACAATCTTATGAAAGTTGGGTTCCTTAGGATCAAACTTGGACCGAGGCACCAGCTATTGGCTTTTCAAGCCAAAATTCTGATACCATTACAATTATAGGCACTGATGCCCAAACCATATTGTCAGATGGAATGAAACAACTTCAAAATGCAATAGCACAGATGATCAGTGCTGTTCATAATTTTTTTTATGCTATTAACCGATGTTTGTAGGAGATAATAACTTTATTTACCAAGATAATTGAAGCCTATCTGAAGCATCTGAGGCAAGGGAGTTCTAAAATATCTCTAAAGATGATGGTTTAACCCTATAAAGAATTTAGACATTTATCTCCTATTAAGACTAATAATAGAGATCCGGTTCCTAGTGGTAACAAACAAAACCAAGTCTTCAGCTTGGAATTCACAACTATGAGGATGTTCAACAAGAAAAAACCTAAGAGGCAATGTTCATCAAGAGCAGGTACCATTACCCCAAGGTCAGATAGCACTTCACCTGAGCAATTTACAAGTTCCTCAAGGCCAACCATTAAATACTCAAAATTAGGTGCAAGGCTCAGGGGGCAACATTTTACTTGGTGAAATAACAATTTCTGATGGCCAAGTGTAGAATCTTAAAATCCAAATGTCATTTCACCAGGGTGCTATACAAATTCCCCAAGAGAAAGATGACTGTGTACCTTCTCCTCAACTCCCAAAGGAGGAAGCAGACATAAAAGCAGAAAAGGAGGCTTCAGAGGTATTAATTGATCCTATTAATATGGAGTTGAACAGCAAAATCAAAAAAAAAAAAGAAGGTGGTTCAGCCTTCTAATATGAATTCTAACATATTCATAAGCTACTGGAGACTAGTGCTTCATAGGAGGTTTTTTACACCAGAGAAAAAGCCTCATGCACCTGCTATATTGAGAAACAACTATAAACCTAAGCTTAAGAGGGGTGACAGGAGGCCACCACTAAAATTCAATAAGAAGCACCACTAAAATTCAATAAGAAGCAACCAAGATTTGTGGTGTCGCCATCTGTTCCACTAAACAAGCAGTGGCCTAGGCTGGAACATAAGAAATTCCATCAGCCTGAAAGGAGACAAAATAACCAGGAGGTTTAACTTGAGGTGAAAACCAAATTCAAGCCAAAGAAAGAGGACTTCATAATGCAGGAGGCTGAGGAATATATTACTAAAATTCCCAACACTCGGGGGGCAGAAGACATAAGAGGAGGTTCGGTGAATAGTTGTGTTATAGGGGATTGTGGTGCTGAAATATTTCCCACTATAGGGGAAATGAAAGGAAAATAATAAAAAAAAGGAATAACCGGCCTCAGGCCAGAATGTTGCCACTTAGTATATGAAGTGGCAAAAGTTTACTTTTTGGGTGTGTAAGTTGGCTTGATTGTCATTGTAAATAAATAAAATTTAGTTTTACTGAATTTTGGTATGTTTTTATTATTTGTTTTTATATGAAATTTGTTAGTTTACAGGTTAAGAATGCTATGAGAAGTGATTTTATAAAATTTTGACAGTATTTCTACTAAAAATTGATTATTTTGATATGGAAAATGAATGGCTGTGGTGCAAAGTGTACTGTGTGCAGTGATACAGATGAAAATATGCTCAATAAATTTGAACTGGAGAAAAATAAGCCTTGTGATAGCTAAAATATCAAGTCATCCACAAAAAGGATGAAAACCACAATGTATGGGTCCAAAACGATCAATATCAAGTGTACAAAGTATTATATCAAATCACAGGCATCATAAAAAGCACAGAGTCTGTAAACAGCTAAAAATAAGTCATAGAGAGTCAAGATCGAAGCCCCTAAAGTCCTCCCATATATCTAGGCACTTCTGCCTAGTGATCATAATCTCTTCCTCCTGGCTCAGCCATTCTTTGATTGCATCCTTCTTACTTTACAAAACTTTTGATGGAATGAGCTTGCTTGACTGCATCCTGGTACCTGGAAGTCAATTCTTTATTCTTATAAAGAAGCTTTTTTTGGGCTTTTAAAGTTGATAATTTGGCTTTATGTTCTTCAATGTCCTTGGCTACTTGGTGGAAGGCTGCTTTTCCCTTTACTTATTCTTTCTGGATTTGCTTCATCTTGAGCTGCTTAGCAAAGAAGGTATTTTTCTTTTGGTGGAAAAGATTAAGATGGCTTGAGGCTATTAAATGAGCTGCGCTGGACTCCTCCAGGTGAGAGAAACTCAAAATAATCAAGTTCTTCAAAGTAGTGATGGCAGTTGACTTAGAATGCTACTGAGCTGAAAATATTATGGATTTTTGGGTCTACTATAAGGTACCCATCTCTAAACTAAGGATAGTTCTCACCGAATCCTTGGCCTTGAAGCATCATCTGAAATAAAAAAGCCATGGAGGAACCCTTAAAGGAATCTCCAAGTAGCTGAGATCTACCAAAATCTCCATGTCATCAATGGAGGACCAAAAGTCAACCTCCTGTAATAATAACAAGCAAGTGTAAGCTAGTTAAAGATATGTAAATGCATAAGTAAATAAAAGGGAGAAATAGAAATACATACCTGAGAGTTACACCAGAAGTCTGATGAGAAGAAGCAAGAGGTAATGGATCCAAGGTAGGTGGTAATGGATCTAAGGGAGGAGTGGATGAAGTATCAGTTGCCTGAAACATTTTGCCTAATAAAATAGAAAAAAATGGTGAGATAATTGCCATTACAAAAATTAATAGAGGCAAAATAGATAAATTTATAAGAAAGAAAAATACAGTATGGATAAAAAGTAGCCATTTATTGCCAAGAATAGCCAAAGGATTTTATTTGATTAAAATATGGTGAAGGAAAGTGAAAATAGATGTTTTCTTTATAAATGGTAGCATTGTATCTATATTCTTGGCTAAGAAAGGATGGAAGAGTTAAACTGACCTAAATGTGCAAAATTTACTAGGGAAAGTAAGGAGGTAATAACCCAGAAAAATATAAGGAGACTAGTTTAATAAATTTTCCTAAGGAAATTTCTGCAAAGAAAATAGAAATGGGGCCCAAAGCTCCTAAAGTGCAGAAAAATGGAAAATCATGGATGGGATAATATTAGCAGGGGGTAAACTGGAGAATTTAGAGAAGAATTAGCATAAAGAGAAGGAGAATGAGATGGTGAGGGGTTCTCATTACTAGTCTCAACTGTTAGCAAGCAAATAAGAATGCTAGAAATCAAAACAAAGCTGACATAAATAGGAAAGTATGTTTGAACCTATATTTCCTCATCGTAGCTAGAGTAGGAGTGACTGTTTTCTTTTTCTTAGAGGATGGGGTAATCAAAGATTTAATGGGGGTAATGAGCCAAAAAGGTAGTATTTGGCTTAAATCTTTGATGGACTAGTAATAATTTGGTGAAATGGAACTCAAATAGGCCATTTCCATAGGGTCCAAAGCATTGCATCCACACATTCAGCTAAATGGGGTGAAAAAGCAATATTGGCTTAAATTGGAAAAATTTACTAGGGGAAGTATGGAGGTAATGAGCCAGAAAAATATAAGAAAGCTTGTTCACCAAATTTCTCCAAGGAAATTTTTGAAGGAAAGACACAAAATTGAGCATGGGTCTAGAAAGGGAAAAATGCAAAATGATAGATCAGACAATATTTGTAGGGAGAAGTGTCAAGGTAATAGGCTAAAATGACTTCTTGATCGATAAGACACTGAAAAGTACTTATTACTCCCGGGGTTTTGTGAAATTAAGGCACATATTTAGTAAATTAATGCTAAATAATGAAAAAAATAATATTTTTCCTAGAGGTAAGTAAGGATTAATGTTCAGATAGGGATGATGACAAAATACAAATTCTCAGAAGTTATTTCTTAAAAGAAATTATAAGAAATTGGCTATATAAATTATTTGCTGTGAATTTTTGGCTAAGTTTAAAGGATTTTATTAAATTAATTTCCTTTAATTAAGTTAAAAATATGTAAAGTAATTATTTTGGCAATCAAGTGCTAAAATAATTAAATTTATAACTCAATTATGCAAATTATACAAGTTAAATCTTGGATACAATACAAAAAATTTTGCATAGACACATCAAAGATTACAAAATTCATCGAAATTCACGATGAAAATTGTGCATCATTTCCCTTATTTTTTTAACATATAGTTTTTGCAAATTAATTGCAATGAACCTGCAGAAAAACCCATTGCATCCACATTTCATCTACAACACAAAATATAACAGTTTTACCACAATTTCATTACAATATACCAAGAAGTTATAGAAGAAGTAAGAAATAAAATTACTTGTGTGTTTTCTCCGGTAATAGACTTTGAGTGAGGATTTTAATTTTTAAAATGCACTAGAGATAGTCGAAAGTGCAGCCAAATCTGATTGGATCAGGCCAAATACAGAGGAGGAAATAGCCTTGGCTTGAACGCCGACTCGATTAGCTATGGTTCGGATGAAGTTGGTTCGGTCAGCAGCCACTCATCCCCATATGCTGCCGGAAATGACATTACGAGGAGAAGAAAGAGCAGTAGTAGTAAGAGGAGGTTGGGTTGTGCGAGAAGAGGAATCGGCGAGTTCTCCAGTTTCGGTCCGATGTGCAGCAGCAGCCGAGAGCAAGGGGCGACCGGCAAAGGCCGCTTAAGAAATGATAGCAGCTTCGGTGCTGTCTCCCTCGGTCTTAGCCTGATGAAAGCAAACGACAGTGGCGCGATGAGGCTTGGTGGTCACGCGATGAGCAGCAGCATCACTACTCTTCCTGGTGGAGTCGCGTCCTTCAGCAGTGGCAGCAACGACTGGCGATGACTTTAGATACAACGGTGGTGGCTGGTCTCGGGCCGGCAGTAAAGCGGGAAAGGAGAGGAGAAAAAGAGAAAAAATAATAATAAATAAATAAATAAATTTATTGGTAGGTTTTGTTGAAAATTGAAAATTGAAGAAAGAATTTTTTGGAGTTTTGGGTAGCAGTAGCTTATTAAACTCAAAATTTTCTTGGAGATGTGCAACAGGAAGAAAATTTATTTCCCTAGGTTTAGAATTCTGATTGCAGGGGGAAATTTGATTGGTTTTAAGTTGATTTAAAGAAAAAGCAGAAGGTAACTGGGCTGACTCTCTATATCTATATAAACTAGCATTAGGTTTGGTCTAAGCTAATTATATGTGGGGGCATTGTTTGTACCAAAATATAAATTTTTAGCCCATTATTAAAATTAAAGCCCAAAGTGAGTCCATTATATTAAGTCCAGCCCAATTATATTTACTTGGTCAAAAGTTTACTTTGTTGGAGGTAACTAAGAGCAGGGCTGTGGAGTTGATAAAGGAAATTAAAGAGAGCAGAGGTTACAGGAAGAGCCTAAGGGAATTAAAGCTAAAGGAACGTGAATCTTCTATAAAATGCTGGAAAATTAAGAATTGTATTGACTATCTAGAATTAAAGACTTGGTGAAAAATTCAACTATTAGCTCATGAGAAAAGAAAAGAAAGTTTCATAGGGAACTAGAGGAAACAGAGAAGAGCTGAAGAGCTGAAGGAAATACAAGGGATGCAGGTTTCTTGGAGGTAATTATTGGCAAAATTAGAAGACTCAACTTCTGTAGCTAGTTGAAGAATTAAAGAGGCCTGAACTTCTGCACCAAGTACCTAGGCTATAAAAAGAAGACAAGCAGTAACAATAAACAACAACCAATCCAATCAACAATCATCAATACTCAAATAATCTAAATTTTAGCAATTTCTCAATAGCCATTTCCTTTAGCTTCTAGCATTTTGACACTTTCATTTTAGTAATTTTGTACTTACTGCTTTTGAATGCAAATTTTAATTTATCATTTTCTCCAGTATATTTTCATTACCTTCAGCTTATTTATCATTACTTTTAGCAAATTTATCATCACCTCTAGCATAATACTTTACTGTTTATCATTAGTCACAAATTTTAAATCCCTTAGAACTCAAACAAATTGTGGTAAAAGTGTTTGGGAATCTGTAATTATTAGAACGAAGTTAGTATTTATCAATTTAGGAAATTAGTCTTCCCTGGCACACTCGTAAAACTCAATTAAGCTAAAAATTTATACCAATAATCTTTTGGCATGCTCGGCGGGACTCAACATCTAGTTTGCTAAGAATTGGTGCCAATAATGTGGAGGTTTAGTCTTCCATATCTCACATGCCGGTTATATGCCCATTTTAGGTCCTGACAAATTTCCTTAAATTTAACAAACCCAAATATTGGAAATTTTCAAAACCGTCAATTTTCTTACGTACTCTTTCTATTCTGCATCATTTCCCTCTTTTAAAAAATTTTGAGACATTTTTTCCTACACTTCTCATCCTCAATCAAATTTTTTAGAGTATAAAACTTGATGATTTTAGGCGCAATGGCAATACCTAAATTAAACTCTCTAATAAAAAACCAAAAATTCCCCTGAACCTACAAACTTCATAAGCTAACTGTGTAAAAACTACCACATGTCGGCTCAAAGTTTGATGAACAACGTCACTCATACTAGTAACACCATCCCTTTTTAAATACCACCCACATTTTTATCCTAAATGTACCTAACTATTCAACTAGATCTATTGTATTTTAAATAATTTCTCTCACATTATACATTAATTTCCTAAAATTGGACAAACCCAAATGTCAGAAATTTCAAATCCAGCAATTTTTTTACCTACTCCTTCCATTCCGCATTATTTCCCTCCTTTAAAAGATTCTGAAACTTTTGTTCCTAATACTTCTCATCCTCAATCAAAATATTTAGAGTAGAAAACTTGATTATATCTAGTGCAATGACAATATCTAAAATAAACCATTCAATAAAAAAATTCAAAATCCCCTAACCTACAAGCTTCACAAGCGAACTGTATAAAATCCATCATATGTCAGCTCAGAGTTCAATGAATAGCGTCACTCATACTAATAACACCATCCCTATTTTGAATGCCACCCACATTTTCTGTCCTAAATGTACCTAAGTATTCAACAGCCCTAATCCAACTAAACTTGTTGTATTTTAAATGATTTCTCTCATATTCTATATCAATTTCTATGATAATATAGCTCGCCATTAAATTTAGAAATTTACCGACTCCAAAAATATAGTGATTTTTTTCTATTTAAGTGATTCTCTTAGCTCCAGCCATCAAATTCAAGCCAATTCCCCCTCTCTTTAGGTTTAAAAGCAAATAGGCACAGATCGTACGATTGAATCTTAATATCAACATAAGTCAACCCTACGCTAAATCTAATTTTTACATATAATAAATATGTTTCATTATTTCTCCTTAATATATCTAAATAATCTTTGCTATGAAACTCACAAAATTTCTCTCTAATCACTTCAATCAGATCCTTATAACCCAAAGTAGTTAACTTTGCTATATCAAAATTATCCTGCAAAGCTAAAATAGGTTTAAGAATATAGCTATCCATATATGTCCAGTAAAATAAAACAAATGATACTGAGGCCCTAACCTAATTAGATTCCTTCCATTCCACATCATTTTCCTCCTTGAAAAGATTCCGGGATTTCTTTCCCAACGCTTCTCTTTCTCAATCAAATTTTTTAGAATATAAAACCCTATTATATCATGTGCAATGGCAATATCTAAATTAAACCATCTAATAAAAAATCCCAAAAGTCTCCTAAACCTTCAAGCTTTATAAACTAACTATATAAAAATAATCACATGTCTGCTTAGAGTTCGACGAACAACATCACTCATACTGATAACACAATTTCTATTTTTATTACCACCCACATTTTCTATCCTAAATGTACCATAGTATTCAACAGCTCTAACATAACTAGACGTGTTATATTTTAAATTATTTCGTATTCCACATTTATTTCTTTAAATTTGATAAACCCAAATGTCAAAAATTTTAAAACTACCAATTTTCTTACCCACTCCTTCCATTCCGCATCATTTTCCTCCTTTGAAAGATTCCAGAACTTTTCTTCCCAACACTTCTCATCCTCAATCAAAATTTTTAGAGTACAAAACTCTATTATTTCCGGTTTAATGGCAATATCTAAATTAAACCCTTTAATAAAAAATCTTAAAATTTCTTGAACATACAAGCTTCACAATCTAATTGTATGAAAACCATCACATGTCGGTTTAGAGTTCGACAAATAACGTCACTCATACTAATAATACCATCCCTATTTTGACTACCACCTAAATGTACCCAAGTATTCAACAGCCCTAACACAAGTAGACTTGTTGTATTTTAAATGATTTCTCTCACATCCTATATGAATTTCCTTAAATTTGACAAGCCCAAATATCAGAAATTTCAATATCGTCAATTTTCTTATCCACTCTTTCCATTCTACATCATGTCCTTCCTTTAAAAAATTTCGTGACATTTTTTCTTTACGCTTCTCATCTCCAATCAAATTTTTTAGAATATCAAACTCAATTACATTAGGTGGAATGACAATACCCAAATTGAACCTTCTAATAAAAAATCCAAAAATGTCCCTTTAACCTACAAGCTTTATAAACTAACTGTATAAGAACCATCACATGTCGGCCTAGAGTTCAATGAACAGTGTCACTAATACTAATAACACCATCCCTATTTTTAATAAAACCCATATTTTTTGTCCGAAATGTACCCCAAGTATTCAACTACCCTAACCTAACTAGACTTATTGTATTTTAAATGATTTCTCTCACATCCTATATATTCCATAATAACATAACTTACCACCAAATTCAAAAATTCACCATCTTGAAAAATACAATGATTTTTTCTCTTTAAGTGATTCCCTATGCTCTAGCGATCAAATTTAAGCTAGCTCCTCCTTCCTTTAGGTTTAAAGGCAAATAGGCACAGGTCGTACACTTAAATCCTAATATTAACGTAAGTCAACCCTACGCTAAATCTAATTTCTGCATATAGCAAATTTGTCCCTTATCTCTCCTTAATATTCCCAAATAATCCTTGCTATGAAACTTACAAAATATCTCCCGAATCACTTCAATATGATCCTTATAACCTAAAGTAGTTAACTTTCCTACATCAAAGTTGTCCCACAAAGCTAAAATAGGTTTAGGAATGTAGCTATCCGTATCCATAGGCCTGGCCATGGTTCCGAAACCGGCAGTTTCGGTTCCATGGTTTATGGAACCGGACCAGAATCGTTCCTTGGCCGGTTCCAGTTTTGGTTCCGATTCTGAACCGGGTTTAAATTTTTTATTATTTTTAAAATTTTTATAATTATATTTAAATAATTTAAAATATTTTAATAATTTTTAAAATAATTTTAATTAAGTCAAAAATACTAATATAATTAAAAATTGGAGTGAATAAATTGTAAATAATAAATTAATTAAAATGAACAATGAAAATAATAGAAAAAAAATTAAAGGGCTTCAACTTAATTTTCTTACTAAAAATTAAGTTGCCTACATATCCTCTTGGGGTTTAGAGGAATCAAAGCCAATGTAGTTCTCTTATCTTTGAAAAAAAATATTTGATACTCCTTTACCTTTTTAATTTAGTTGCTACCAATACCGGAAGTTCCTTTGGTTCCGGTTATTGTCATCTCTACAAATTCATCATCATCATCATCCCTCTTAATTTCTTGATCCTATATAGTCGCTCTTGTCCAATCGTCAACACATGTTTGAACTTTAAATGATTCGGGAGTCATAGTTGAGCGTGTCTTATCTAAAATACTCCCTCCTGTACTAAAAGCTTGCTCAATAGCAACTGTTGAGATTGGACTTGCTAAAATTTATTTAGCAATTTTAGCCAATATTAGGAATGTATTTTGATGTCGACTCCACCACTTAAGAACTGGAAATTCTTTACTTGTTTTGCTGTCATCAAACTAAAATGAAGTCATTAGATAAATGTCAAGTTCAGGTACTCCAGTTGATCCTCGGGGTTTTTTCTATCATTGAAGTAACGTACAATCACCCATACTAAGTTTACCGGTTTTACCACCTTGAACTTGACATGTAGGTTAGGAAGAAGATGTGGAAACATCACCATATTACATATTAAATTCATTAAATAAATATCCTAAAACTCTTCTAATATCATTAACAATATTATCAATATTAATTTCAAATTCATCAATATTTAAACATCCATAATACATACTTAAATAATCAACTAAACCTGTGAGACCCGCAACACAAGGCCTCAAACCCGTCCGACACGCGTTCCAATTAGAAAGAAACCAAAATTCTTTCAAGAACACAATTCACATGCCATGCACCTTTATAAACAACATATAATCCATATAAGTATGCAATACATA
>CATIWO010678984.1:0-14124 GCA_949673435.1 Macaranga tanarius | reverse complement strand
TGGAGAAATTTATATATATATATATATATATATATATATATATATATATACATATATATATATATATATATATATATATATATATATATATATATATATATATGTATATAATTATAAAAAATACACAAATTTTAGTGGTTTTTACAATTGAATTATATTTTTTTAATTTGACAAATTATTGCATAAATTTTCATTTTTTTTATAATTTCATGCACCGATTGAAAATTTAGTGAAATTTTATCAATATGACTACTAAAAAATTTCGAGTTGGTCATCGAAAGCGCCATGTCAAAATACTGCAAAAAAAAAAAAAAAGTAGTATCTTTGACATTTTTTACAATTTAATCATGACCTATTAATTTTTGCAAATTGATGCATATATATTTTTAAAACTTTTTTTGTTTTATTTATATTATTTCATTTGATATATATGAAATGTTTTTTTTAAGTAATGAGAATTTAAAATTTTATTTTTTAATTAAATACATTGTTGTTTTTGTTACTTATTTTAAATAATGAGAATTCAATTGTTACATTGCAAAATTGATATTTATTTTTATTATTTTGAGTTACATTATTTTTTATAAAATAATTTTAAGTTAAATACATTATATTTTATATTTTATGTAATTAAAGTAACAATAAATAGTAATTTTTATATCATTTATTGAATTTAAATTTCTATATAATTATAAAATTATAAAATCATAAAATTTTCTAAAATATTAATAAAAATTAATTAAGTTTAAAATATCAAATGATATTTTTTAAAAGTTTAAGAATTTAAATATAAATTTTTTTAAAAAAATTAACTAGTAAAAATTTCCTTGACTGATAGATAGAATTGAAAGATATACTTTTTATTGCATTCATAAATTTTATTAAAAGAAAATTTTAATAATTAAATATTAAAAAATTATATTAACAAAAAATACTGTAAATTTAAAAATTAATGCTTTTGATTCTATATATAAATTTCTATTAGGATTTTATTAAATCTTATTATTTTTACTAATTATATAAAAATTTTAAAGCAATAAATAATATAAAATTACTGTTTAACTTTATCTTATTTAAAATAAAATTTAAAATTTAAACTATTTAACTTAAATTATTTTTAAATAATAATTTAATTCAAAATAATAACAATAATTATCAATCTGAATGTAACAATTAAATTCTCATTATTTAAAAATAATTAACAAAATAATAATTTATTTAATTAAAAATTTAGTTTTGAACTCTCATTATTTAAATAATAATTTTACATGTTTCAATCGAGAAAAGTATGCGGTTGTGTGTTAGAAAACTTGACTTCTTAAAATAGATTATTATTGTAAACTAAGGAACTAAACTCTTTGAGTTATTATTTAAGTTGAATGGTAAGTATAACTAAAGTCTGATGATTCCAAAAATATAAAATGAGTTTTTGAAGAATCAAAATATTCATTGAATTACTTGTGGGATAATGATAGAAAAAAATTGAAAAAGCACAAATGTTAAGATATTATGAAAGAAAATTTACAAGAAAAATTATTTGTAGTATGTATTGTTGCTGTTGATGCTCTATTTCTTTTGGCGTAGAAATTCTTATGCAACTATTTTTTTTTCTCCCACTAACTACCTGTTCCAATAAATAATTCCACTAACTAATTAATTAAATAATTAATTTTAATTAATAATATGAATATTGAACTTTCTTATTAATACGGACCAGACCTCATTTAATTTTATGGCCAAATATTATTAAGTCCTAAATATTCTTACCGTATCAATAAAAGATCATAAGCAAATAAAAAAATGAAATTGCTTATCACTAATTGCATCATTGTTGTTGTTATTTCATGGCATTGCTACTTACTAGACATGCTTGCTGCGATGAAAGAAAGGCCTTGGCCACCAAATTATAAGATATTTTAAAATTTTTTACATATATTATAACAATTTAATCCTATAAATTTTTAACTTTTAGTTAATTTTGATCGAAAAAGAAGTTGTAACTCTAACGGCTACCAATTAGGGCTAGTTGATTTATAGTTTTTCACTGTCGTTTGAATTAATATTAGTTAATCTGATAGTAGTAAACTGAAATTGTAGGTGAGGTGATGACCACTTAAGGCATCATATGTCATACGAGTTGTAGTTAATTCGTTAAATAATTGTGAACTATTTCTCGTGAAGAATGATGATCCCATATTTGTTAAAAATACAAAGTATCGTTTTCTTATTTTAATCAAAGTGGCCTATTGCGCGTGCAAGGAATGACAACATCAGGAAGAACATGGACATTGATGTCATAAACAGAAAGAAACGAAAATCAAATGACAATGCACTACGTATTCAAGATGTTAAAAAAAGGCATGGGGTGGGTGGGGTATGAACCGAGTTCCTAGAGTTTCTGACCAAAAGAAAAGACAAGCTATACACGTCGTGTTACACTGAAAAGTTACTATATTTGACACCACCAGCAACCAGGTGATGATACCTTCTGGACTACAAAACCACCCTTTATTTATTTATTTATTTTTTTGTGACCTCACCATTACATTTTGCTGTATGCTTTATTTCATTTTTGTACCATAAATGGCTTCCATGTGCCCTTTCATTATTCCTTTCTACATGCACAAATTACACGTCCAACTGAACTTTGTCCAAAAATGCTTCACATCAGAATTTTGAGTCTGCTGAATCAATGCAACTCCTTTTCTTTTCACCAGATACTTCTTTTTCTGAACTAAACAACTTATGGTTGGAGAGGAGGATGGGGTTGTTGTTGGGGCTGGGGATTTTTAGCTTCCTGGATGGCCTCCTGAAGTTCAGCATACATTGTCACAGATCGCTCAGCAAAGCTATTCAACTGAATAAGAAATCCCTCCAAGCTTGATCGGAAACGATCAAAACCTGAAATAAGATCATCTGAGGTTTCATCTCTCAACAAATTAATACCTGAATCACTGCCATTTTCTGCCTTCCATGATGCTAGATTTGCACCCTTTCCTGGGTTCTTTTCTTGGCGGGGTAAAAGGTGAGCAGTTTCTGCAGCCAAACTCTTTATAGCATCCACAACATCCTTTGCAGGCAAGTCCTCGAGCTTATCAAACCACATACCACAGGTCACATATATTGGAGGGCCATTTTTTCTCAAAGTCAGTCTCGGGGAAGTTTGTTTTCTATTTTTCTTTGTTTTTTTTTTCGGGATGAAAACACATTTGAAAAGCCACTCATTTATAGCATGCAAATAGTACTTCTGGGCGCCAATCCACTTAGTAAAGCAAATTAACAAAGTGTGAAGTTCATTTTCTAGTTGGATGGCAATCTCTCGATGCGACTCTGACTGCATAGAGATTTTGGCACTCCTATTATTGTATGCTACTGAGATGATGTGGAACTGAAGCCTGTGGCATTCAAACATCACCTCCCACATCCGACTTAACCTGCAATTGGCAAGACTTGAACATATCAATTCTGGATGCAAATATGCATGCAATCAGCAAGCCTTCAAAAGAAATGATAGCCCGTGAAGGCTAACTCCACAGACCTAACTATTGCACCTGGATAAATCAACCTTGTATACGAATGAAACCAGTTTAGATTTCACCAAATAAAAACGCAAAGAAAGAAATTGCCGCCAATAAAAATTGTTAACTCTTTTTCTTAAACCAAAATATTAAACTTGTTCATCAGCACTAAACAAAACATAATGAACCAGAGACATGCATGCAGAGTTTACAATTTAAATACACCAGCTACAAAGAGAGTATATACGTATCCTATTTTTCCCAAGCATATGCATCTACTTAAGATTATTAAGAAAATAAAACCAAAGGTATCAAAACTTGGAACTGAAGAAATATTTGCTGTCCATCCAATTGGTACTAGAAAAGCTTCTAAGAATTTGATAACTTCCATTGCATGACAAAATTATGCTCTTTTGCTATAAAAAGAATTGAAAAAAATAAAAAAATCATCATCAACAGTAGATTCTTTTAGCCAATCCATTTTACCTCAATTCAGCAAATGCTTGTTTTTATACTATGAACTGTAAATAATTATGCAACTCTTGAAAACATTGTCATAATTAGGCCAGACATTCACCATCTTATGAAATAGCAGTCATGATGTATATTTGATTTCATCAACATATGGACATGACAAGTCTCTTAGTACAACTATGTTGAACAATGAGCATCCAGGATTTGATGTTAACCATTGACATGCCCAGTCACAGCTAAATATTGAATTAAAGAAATAAAATTAAAATAAGGAAGCACAAACCCGTCAATCAACTCCTCAAGTTGTGGCTGAAGCTCATTGTCCCGCAATTCCTCAATCCTTTTTGATATGGAATCAATTCTGTGAATTGCAACTCGGATTCTCGAGTGTAGATCCTTAACAACAGCACGGGTCTTATCAATTTTATGGCTATGTGCTCCTTTTGACTCCAGTTGCCTGAGGATAGTACGCTTACTGTCATACTCCTTCCTGACCATCTCACTAGCCTGTAATTCAGAAGATACATAAATACAATTGCAATTGACCAGAATTTATATAAAATACAGAATTTATGTTTGAATCTCAACTAGACATTTTGAGTTTCGTGACCAACTTCATAACATTTTTTGGCAGATCAGAAACATGTGTAGTTTTCCATTGTTTAGCAAATAAAGTCAAACACATTTTGTCTTAAGACTCTAGATATGCTATGCAGTAATGTCAATTAGTGCATCTAGATTCAGCACTATATATCTACAGATAACAATCTTCAGGTGCATCAGTTAATCACAATACAGAATCAAGCAGCATTCACATGATAACAATCTCCACTTGACAAATACAAAAATTAAGGGGTAAAAATGTTTAATGCACTGATAATGGCCACGGCAACCCAAGTCTTGCTCTTTTTACATTATTTTTAGCTCAACTAAAGGAAAAGTAAAGAAATACTTTGCCTTACCAGTTGTACCCTTACTCTTTGTACCTTCTACAAGCCAAAACCATTAATATTAAAAAAAATCAAAAATAAAACAACATCATTAATGCTCCAAGCAATATACACAATATCATTTATTTCTAAGAAGTTCTTGCAAATTCCAGCTTAATTAAAATGAATAAATAAATAAATAATATCTTACTCCGATATTATTTCTAAGAAGTGAAAACATTTGTGAATTTACCAAATTTTGAATCAACTTAATCAAGGTCACAAATGTTCAAAACTTCAGAAATTCACAATCCCCTGACCCTCACAAACCCTGAACCTGGCGCGCAAGAAACATCCTTTATTAGCAGTTCATATATATATCTTTACCTTTCCTTCAAGCACTAAGATATCATACTTCCAAATTTTTCATGATTCAGCATTTAATAAAATCAATTAAAATCTTAAAAATCAAGAAAAGTTAAAAATTCTGATTGTTTGTGAAAAAAGAAATTTCACAGATTCTGAAATATATAATGCAAGTAAGATAACATATCCTATAGAAATTTAATTAATTTTATGAGAATTGTAAATCAAGAAGTATCAAATGCAAGAATAAAACATTTCCATGTATGCATCTACAAACACTTGTAAATCCATTGTTCAAAATTTCAAATAGATCTAAAATCAAGATGATTTATAAAAAATGACCTTATCAAGAAGTTTTAAATATTTGAATATTGTTTCCAAGTCAGTGAAAATTCCAGAAAATTTAATTGATTTGCAAATATTAAGACCATTGGTAATTACATTAAATGCAAAGAAATGATCACTCAATAGCTATTTCATTAAGATGCTATTTTTTTCCCTCTTCAATGATGCCCTACCTACTGAAATTTTGGTTTGAAGTACCCATATGACTATATCATATTTTTAATCTTTCCTCGACATTCCCCCAACCAGCAAATAAAAGAAAAGTAAGGCAAGGTTCACATTTCTAATCTTGATTTAGCTATTTTCGTCTTAGTATTAATTTCTTGTTCTCATTCGAGGATGGAGTGATCACATTCAAAAGACTCAACCTAGCCCCCGGAGTTGTTCTCTCTCCCCAAAATCCAGATATAACACCTCAACCACCTGCATGAGAGCATCTTCTTCAACCTCCTGCTACTCCATTGCAGAACCACATATAATCAATCGACATCCACTACAAAACTAGGACAAAATCCATTTGACTGACTTCCTCAGCACAGGTCCATACCTCTTTTAAACCCATTTAAGAATGACGGGCAGACAGTGGAAGACAACAAATTCTCATAAAGACAAGCAAAAAAATCATCATGTACTTGTATGTAGCTAGCATTTGACCTACAGGGAGACTGTTGATTCAAGAGGTCATGATGTCTTTCCTGGCAGTAAAGCAATGCTCTGTGTCTCTTTTTTGATACACGTTAAACAGATATTTACTCTGCTTTTGAATGTAACATAAATATTGTCAGTATAGGATATTCAGAAAGTTTAATAATCACAATAACCCTCTAATTTTTATTGCTCACACAATTTTAGAAGACCATGAGGGAAAGGTCTCAGCTTCATTTGGGCCTTGCAGATTATTAAACAACAAGAACATGTCATCTTTACCCAAAAGCAACTCAGCTACAGCCTTTACCCCAATCGGATTAGGGCCAGCTACATGGATTTACCTCTACTGAATATAGGCTACATTAGCAATAAGGTCTAGTGTTGCTACATTCTTCTTTATTTGTTCAACAAAGTTACTCTGTGTCTGCCCATTTCTGAAGCCTTCTAATATGAAAATCAATTGTAAGAATTCAGGTTGAAGTTCCTATTCCATGAAATAAATAAAAAAGTGACAGCTCAGACAACCCCCAATAAGGAATAACTAACCAGAGAAGCAACACATTAATTGCACGTACTAAATATATAAAAGGGAGCAGAAATTATGACCCGGGGCTGGTTGTCAATCCTAAAGAAGATAATACAAATGACAAAAAGTAGGTTAACCCGGTTAGTTTTCATACTGCCTGATATTCAATTGGCTTTTCTTAATTGGATTGTAATTAGAAGCCTAAGAAACAATTTGACCAAAAATACAGCAAATAAGGAAATGAATAAAGAAAAGTGCACAGAGTTCATAATCCTACTTGAATAATAAACAAGAAGATGAAAGTAATACCAAACCAAAAAGGCTGCATATGAAAAAGCATGCAAAACAAGTGGAAGAACTTTCTGCTTTAATGTGACCCAAAAATAAAATGTTCAATGAAATTCCTATGACTACAAGAAACCATAATACCTTTACTTCATCGTAAAGTTTTCTCTCCCATGCATATAGCCGATCCAAGGTTGAGGCATGACTGCCAGAGATCATGCAAAAATTTTCAAAAATATCACCAGTCAGGTACTCTGTGTCATCTTTGGCATTTGATCCAAGGGGATTCCTGGAAGAAGATGATCGTGATGATGTTGTCCTATGCCAAGTTAAGTACTTCACATCATTTTGTGTAGGCTCTGACCAAAGATTGGAATGAATTAGCAAAGCATTAATCATGCTAAAGAAATGAACCACATCTTAATGGAAATGAAGTTTGCATTTAGGGCTTGCTAACTACAGGCAAAGTAATTTAAATGCTCATTAACGTGTATGGTCAAACTGTGTTCGTGCTGTTGTCACGCTTTGCCTCAATTATGATACTTAAATTATTACAGATATTTGTAAATATAATATTACACAAAGGAACTGCTTGGAAAAGATTGATCAATCAATCTGCACAAAGTTTTCACTTTTTCTTTCTCCATTTCCACGGTACTCTCAAAGAACTTTTCAAGTTGGTCAGAAATTTTTTTAACGTAATGTTCTTTCCCCATTTAAAATAGGAATGCTGGTGTTCAATCTTGTGTTCAATGAGTTGTATGAGACATTTAGATTGTTCCATTAGGGTTAGAGGAATCGACCATTAATTGTAGAGGCTATATCATTTTTCCTGCTCTTTTCTCCATGTGGTGAATTAATTCTTAACTGTTTCCCACCAGTACCAAATGGAAAGCATATTCCAATCCCTAAAGTTTGCCTATATAAATTAAGATACCACTTTCTAAAATTTACAATCGCAGTCCATTGACAATATAGTTAATGATAACTGTAGAAATTTAGTTACACACACAAAGTGAGTACCCCATGTTAACAATAATTTATTTTAATCCAATTGTTCACAGCTAACTACATGCAAACATAACTAAATCTATTACTTCAAAGAATCACCTATATAAATTAAGTCTAGCAATTTTTTTTTTTAAATAATACCTAATACTCCTAGACTAAGGAAAACTACAATACATACAAGCAGTTTAGGAGAATAGTTTGCCAAGAAAGTAAATACAAAATAGCAAACAATCAAATAATTAGAATACGAAAATTAATGCACAACTTATTTTAGTTTTTCTCTCTAATCTTTTATTAGAAAATATAAACCAACCCCTAAGGTAGGCTCTTTTATTGTCATAGTGGTATTTTGGAAGATAATATCATTAAATTCTAATATACAACATTTTATCAATTGTCACCTGATGGTCATTGTTTAACCAAGACATAGGAGACTATAATTTTGATAATTTAAATGTTTTTCATAATACATATTTTTGGGAAAACCATTAAGGACTGAAATGTTGCCCACAAAAAAAAAAAAAGAAATATACTTCAAACGATCCTAAGGTACTAATGCCCATTTAAATCACAAGTCTGATCATAGAGGATGCACTACTAAAAAAATTGCTAGAATACTAAACAAGATAACAAAACTATACACAAAACTAAAGAGAAATATTATACCAATAAGAACTTCAAGAATACATTTTCTTTCCACAAATCATAGATATGCAAGAGAATACTCAGTTGCTCATGCTCATACTCAGTTGCTCAGAATACATTTTTGAATATTCATACAACCACATGACTTAAATTTTTATTTTCTAACAGATATGTCAAATCAATGTGCATATGAAAACCAAAATGTGAACTTTTGTACCATGTAATTAAAAAAAGCTTTGCAACGATAAGAAGGCATACCTTCTTGAACTTCACTAGGGTCTTCCCCACAAGATAAACACGCCTTAAAGAATGTAGCTGCCATTGATCCATCTGCAAGAGAGGATAACATACTAATAAATCTTATAACTCAACAAAATTAAGAGAAGGAACTTCAATATATAATTCCCCCTGGCATTGAGATGAAATAGAAATTCCTTTCTAATCACACAAAAAATGTCAAATTCCCTAATCATATTTTAAGAGGTTGTCTAACTATATTACTGGTTCATACTTCCTACAAAAAAGTACCATGTGCTATTGTCCCAAGCATCATAAAGATAAAAAGAAAAAGGCCAATCTTCTAAACACATACACTGATGAGAAGACTATGTAGAAAGGAAAAATAAACAACTTGGCCTGAACAGTAAGATCATGCATCCACACACAAAAAGGAGCAAGTAAGAACTAGCAATTCAGTATGAGAGGTTGTACTTTCTTTTCCTGGGATTATTGCGCGGAAATGGAACTTATTTGCTTCAAGCATCCTCGGAACTTCTTGCCCAGCCTCAGAAGCTTTGATGAACAGATATTCAATATCTTTTACGCTAGAAAAGAAGTCTTTGGGAGAAACCTTATTTTCATTTCGATTTTCTTTTATAGGTGTTCTCTTTGTATCAGATGAAACAGCAACTGCTGGGGATGGAGTTCTCAATGGTGACATATCAGGAGAATTACTTTTCTCCCCATTTAGTAACTCAGTTTCTGAAACCACACTTTCAGCAGAAGGCATGGTAGGTGATACACTAGGTGCAACATGATCTTGTACCCTATTACGATTCTCAAAACTACGAACTAAAGTATCTGCAGACGGATCATCAAATTCATCTTCTGAAACTTCAGAGTCTTCGCTAGTGTGAAATGAATGTTTCTCTTCTTCATCTTCCAGCTCAGGAATTCCCTCCTCTTCCCTAAGCTGTCTCAAGTCATCAATATTGTCCAGTCCTGGCTTCATTTCCTTTCCTTCTTGCACAGAGAACTGATGGTCAATTGGATGAAAAAGACCAAAGAAATCCCATGGTGGGGTTCCTGGGGGGACTGAAGAACCTTCAAATGTTGGAGTTTCAGGTTTTTCAGCAGAACGAGGTGTGGTATTCTGTGGGGTACTAGATGAGGTCACAGTCCCTGTAACGACTACAGGAGGCTTCTCTTCAACTTTTTTGGAAGAAAAGCCCCTAAATTTCATGTGATTTGCATGAAACCGACTAGAGCTAGGAGGAGAAGGTGATGGAGAGAGGTTCTCATTTGCATCCACAGGGTGTGATAGAGATGGTGAGGGGATTGAGAAATGGGAAAGGGACTTCTCAGTTAAAGTGGGAGGCTCTGGCGTTGCACTAGTGGAAGTATACAAAGAAGACTCAACTGGAGCTTCAGGCTCAGTAAATTTCCTTAGAGCAGTTCCTATATTTCTCAGTGACTTTACATATGCAATGTGAGCTGCTGCTAGCGAGCACCTGCCATCAAGAGCCTGCCTAACAAATTTCTTTCTATCACGACAAAGCTGCAATGCCTTATCTTCTTCTATTTTAGAGCTCGCAGCCCCCATTTGCTAATCCGAATGATCAAAGTCCCACTAACTGAAAAATCATGGCATGGGTTCTCCCCTGAAAATTAACTAACTTCAGATACAACGAAAAAAAAAAATCAGAATCCCCAAATGTAGATGTTTATAAATATATCTACAGGAAATTATAATATTTTTCTCCAAAACTTAATTGAGGAAGTAAATAAACAGACATTAAAGATGCAAAATATCAGCAATGTTATAATAGGCAAAGCAAACCCAGTCTGTTAATGGGCAACGTCACAAAAGTTGGTCATTTTAGAGCCTCATTCTGAAAACAAGTAGGCAAAGAAAATGACAATTTCTATTGTGAAAAAGCATGCTTAATTTAAAGATCCCTAAATGCAGAGTTGTATTACTATCAACTAAGCAAAGTAAAAGAAATCAGAAACCACATCTCTAGACATCTTTAACCTCTAATCTTTAATTTTGAACTAGAAAAAAGGCTATCAAAACCAAGAACTGAAAGTTGCAAAATCAGAGCACCAGCATAAAAAGAAGACAAACCAAAAAGAAAAGGAAGGGGGAATCTCTATGAATATTCAAGTGTGTAAGCTCCAAAGCACAAGCACTAGTACTATGCTGCATCATAAAAAAGTTTTTTTCTTTTAAAAAAAAAAAAAAAAAAAAAACAGTACAAACACCAAATCTTCAGACTATCAATATCTGCAAAAATCATCATCAGCATCACCACCATAACCCCAGAGACTCCAACCAATTAAAATTAAAAGAAAATTATAGAGCCCTTTACTAATATTTGATTAAAAAAAACATAAGAGAGATGTGAAAAAGTAAGTACCTTAAGATAGAACAAGAAAGTTTTCGGTGAAACAAAACTGATCAATCAATCAATCAAGAACCAACCTGCAAAAATCAGAACTAGTAAAGATTGAGATAAAGACCCAGAAAGAGACAATAACAAAAACCAACCATCTAAAAGCAAAAAATAACCAAAACCCAGTAACCAAAACCAACAAAAAAAAGAAGTTGAACAGCAACAACAGCAGATAATTGAATCAAAATTCATCAATCGTACCACAACCATAAATAAAGAAAGCAAAGTAGGAATATTGGTGAAGCAAAAAGTGGGTTTCTTTCGTTTGTTTTGCAAGTTAAAAGAGGAGCAGAGAATTTAATCAAATGGGGCAGTGAATGGCTTTGATTGAAAGAAAGAGAAGAGAGAAATCGGACAGTGAATCCATGCAAAAAGGTTAATTTGAGAAACAGACACTCTCTGTCGACTCTGGGCCCTCCTACTCCTACTATTATTACCACTACTACTTCCACCACCGTTTAAGTAACATCCACTCCCCGTGTTTTCCACGCGCTTCTCAATTCTCATCCATATATATACTGAGAATATTTAGTAAGTTTATTTTTACAAAATAGAATGTACTTTTTTATAAATAAATAAATCAACTGAATTACAATCTGTTATAATTAAAATAAAATGATTAGAATTATATTAGAAAGCATAAAAATTGTATACATGTAATTATTTTTTTTTGAAATTATATGTAATTATTTTTTAATGAATTAATAAATATGCTTATATTTTTCATTTTTTATATAAATTAAATAATTGATAAAGCAAACTGAAATTTGAATTTAATTTACTTTTTAAAATATGTACTGAAATGTAAATTTGATTACATTACTTATATACTTATAACTCTGTTTTGTACAAACTAAATAAAAATAAAAATATAAAATATTATTGATTTTTCTTTTTTATGGATATTTTGATTCTGATTTATGTATTGAATAATTATTAGGGTATTTTTAATTCATTGATTCATAATTTAATTATTTTTTAATGTGTAATGAGAAAATTTGCACAATAATAAAATAAAAAATTTAGTTATGTATTACGGACATGAGAAACAGTAAAAAATAAAATGAAAAAATAAATATGGAGAAATGACATTTTTAAAAAATAGGAAATTAGACACTGAAATTAATTTATAAATATGAAAATTATAAAGGTCAATTCAAAAATATAAAAATTATAGAAATAATTTATAAATATACATTAGATCCAATTCAAAATCTATTTATCACGGTTAGTGTTATTTAATATCACTAAAACTAATTATAAAACGCAAAAAAATAAAATCTTCTATACCACTTTATAACATGAAAATAATTAATTGTCACTTGCTCCGTTTGTTTGTGAAAAATATTCTTCTTGAAAATATTTTCCTATATTTTTTAATGTTTGATTATCAAAATAAAATAAGTCAAAGGAAAATAAGTTATTAGTTAAAGGAAAATAACTTAAAAATATGGGATAACAACTTCCCATTTTTGAAAACGGGAAGTTATTTTTCAAGACTTGAATGCTTATCAAATATAAAAAGAGAGAAAAAAATAAAAAATAATGTTACCATTTTTACGTAATATTGTATAATTTAGGAAAAAATATATTGCAAACTAAATACCAAAAATACTTTTCAACTATTTTTCTAGTTTTGTAGCCAAACATAAAAAAATATTATATTTTTCTGAAAAATATTTTTTTTGAAAAATATTTTTCAAGAGACAGAATATTTTCCGCAAACAAACAGAGTCTTAATTCACAATATTTTTTTAGTGATTTTATGTATTAATTTATAAAATTTTTTATTTCATTAGTATCTACTAAATTATGCAAATGAAAACCTGTAGAAAAATAAAAATATTAAAACTATAGAGATATATAAATAAATAATAAAAATATGTATAGATAGATATAAATATAAATTTTAAATATAAATATTTAAAAATTATTTATTATTATTACTAAATATAATAATTATAAATTATGTTATTTAATTAAAAATATGAAATTTTTTAAAATTTATTTTCTTTATTATCTATTTTTTTTTTAACTTAATTGATTTTTTTCAAGTTGAAAATAAATGTATTAATTTTTTATACTTAAAGAAACTGCCCGGAAACTTTTCCAATGAGTTTCCTAAGAGGGATTCAGTGGATTTGGTTAAGAGGAAATAAAGCAAATGACCAATGAAAACACACTTAGGGGATGAAAAGATGTGGAAAGCATCTCCTTTTTGTGGTTTAACTTAAGTGGCTACTTTTTAGATATTGCCTTTAGCCTTTCCCCTTATCCCTAGTTCCCTACTTTTTATTGATTATTATATTCCATAATTTAATTGTTTATAACAATATTCAAGCCGGCTTAAAATGAAAGGGTGTTACATAATTAGGGGTGAGCACGGTCCGGTTCGATTCGGAGAATGTAATTCTCCGGAATTGCTCCATACTATCGGAGATTTAAAAATCAAAGCTCCGGAATTGCTCCAAATTTGCAGTTCGGGACAGTTCGGAGATTAAAAATTTCGGTTCAGTTCGGTTCGGAGATCGGTTCTTCTCCGAATTAAAAATTTCGGTTCAATTTGGTCCAAATTATTTAACTTGTCATATATACTCTAGAATTGTAATATAAAACTACGTAATTTTATCAAAAAACTACGTAATTTTACCTAAAATTATATAATTTAATTTTTTACTTATATATTTAAAATTAATATTTAA
>CATIWO010678827.1:0-10919 GCA_949673435.1 Macaranga tanarius | reverse complement strand
TGTGTAATCAATCCTTTGAAATGGTCAATTGAGAATAAGGAACCCTAGGCTTTTAAAATTGCATTAAATTGTGTGTTTATTTTCCTTAGTTTAGTTTTATTTCTTTGAAATTATAAACTCTATTTCGTTATCTAAACAAATGAGCATAGTTAGTATTACAGTATTCAACCACAAATCTCTGAGGGATGATATCTTTATTTACTACTTGATACAATTCTGTATGCTTGCAGATTTGTGCTCATCATTATTATATAAGACAAAGGAGTTGTAGAGACAATTTTATAGGGGAAAGTTTTCAGCTAAGGCATTTTGAGAGCGGGTTTGGTTATTCTAAAGGAAAAGAAAAGTTGAGAGTGTCTATTTTTTTCTTCTCAATTTCAAATTGTAGAGAACTAAAGCATATCACAAGAGTTGTAATCTCTCTAACCTAAAGCCTTAGCTGTACAAGTGTTATACAAGGCAAATCCATCATCCTTGGGAGGTAGCTATTCAGTTCCATACTTTCATGATTAAAGAAGCTTTAATAAGCTCTTGGGTCATTTCTAAGAGAGGCTTATAGGGAGAGCTTCATCTATCTTGAAGATTATCTAAGTGTAATCTGTGTGTCTCGAGCTAGAGGCTTCACACATGGGGAGCTCGGAACTAATGGATCATAACAATTAAAGCTTGTCAAGCATTCTACATACTTGGGAGTTTTGTAAATATTACTTGACTCTTAGTATATAGGACTTGTAATGTGATGCATGATTAGTTATGTAAGAATGCATGTGATTTGAATCCTTGGCATGGAAGGGTTCAAATTTGGTGCAAGTGTTGCATGCAATTAAAAATTTTTAAAATTTTGCATTTTGGTTGCTTTCATCTCCCCTTCCTTCAAGTGGTATCAGAGCCCACTTATCATATGATTTACATGCTAAAAATAGTGATAATTACAAGTGTTGTGATTATGCATGATGATATTTACAAGTGTTGTGAATATGGTGATTAAGCATGTTAATGGTTGCAAGTATTGTGATCATTTAGTTCATATTTGAGTTATTTTGCATGCTTCAAATGTGAATTACAAGTGTTGTAATTGAGCATTTGAATGGGTATAAGTGTTATGGCTTTTGTTACAAGTGTTACAACTTCAAAACATGTGTTTTGGTGTGTTTTTTGGTGGTGTGCAGTCTGTACACGGCCAGAGATATGGCCATGTCCTTGACCATGTTGCATTCTACCTAAAAGTCAAAAAGGGACATGGCCAGAGACATGGCTATATCCCAGGCCGTGTCTAGGGCTGCCAGAAATGTTTTTCACGCTTAAAAAGGCCTCTTTTTGTGCACAAAACACATTAGATACATCTTGGACAATATTATACACATGTTTTGCTTGAATTAATCATTCTAATAACATGCAAATATTGTATTTAATTAAATGATTACATGACTTGCTAGTTCAATTAACATGCAAAAGTTGCATTTTAAGTGAAAGTATGCTTGTCATTCATGCAAGGGTTGATCATGGACTTAGTTTACATCTTGAATTTGTAATAATGATTAAGTTTATTATTATAATTATATAATTAAGTGTTAGTTACATAGATTAAGATGTAAATTCATTTTTCTTGGTATGCCAAGGATGGAATGTAACTTTGAAGAGTTCATTGGAGGCCCATTTTACCTTGAAGGCTTGGAGGCGAAGCCCATAGTGATGGAAATCAAGGAGGCTTATGGAATGAAGGCTTTTAATGGGCTAGGCCATTTGTATTTATTCTAAGAGTTAGAATGAAATTAGGAAAGGCCCATGATCACTCCTTATTTGTGCATCCATAATGCATGTTTAATGTATATATGAGATATGTATGTTGAAGCATGCTATATATGTATATGATATGTATATAAATGGATGTATATTATCATGTAATGTATGTATGAGATATATATGTTAAATGGCTAATGTGCAAAGTGAGACCTTAATAATTGACCCAAAATCTTCCAACCAAATTTAGGTCTAGGCTCTCCATTGGAGCAATAACTTGTATGGTTTTGGACTTGTATGCATCAGCTATAGATACATAGGCGTGTACATGAGGGCTAAGAGATTCATGTAGTGTTATTATTAAGCATGAGATGTTGTGGGTATATGGATACACTATGGGCCAATAATGGCAAATAGGAGCACTTGAGGTTTATAGTGTTCAAATCCATACATTTCATTGATCCAATGGTATGGACCTAACTAATGCCAAAGGCCAATAACAGATATTAGGTGTACCTAAGGCCCGTAACATTAGGATCCAGATTAATGGAACCTCACATGAGATGTGATAGACAAGAGTTGTCCACTTAATGAGAACTATTATTCAATAATGGCAATGTGCACCGGAGGGGTATTAATGTCCTATTAAGAACTCCATTACCCATTAGAAATCCATCCAACAAGAATTTCCGTTTCCTATTTGGAAGTGTAGGATTCGCCAAGTTAGTGGGATGCCATTATGATTAAAGACCTAATCTAATGGTGATCAGAATGCATACAACTAATTAATCTTGTTACCTTTTGCAAACCATTTGATAAAACGAGACTATTAAACCCACTTTCCATCATACGTGACAAATCTATGGGCAAGGCAAGTGTTGTCAAGCCCACAGGTGGAATAGACAAAAATAAGGGCAAGGCAAGTGTTATCAAGCCTAAAGACACCGTGAGGGAAGTGCAGGGCAAGGGAAAGTGTTTCCACTGCCAAAGTGAGGGACATTGGAAGAGAAGTTGTCCTAAGTACCTTGAGTCCCTCAAGACTAAGAGAAAAGGCAAGGATGGAGAAAGTGAGACTTTCTCTAATTTATTTGCTTTTAAATGTTCAAAAATCTCATTTAATGCATGGGTATTAGATATCGATGCAAGTTCTCACATTTATGCATCCTTGGAGGATATAGCAAATGAGAGAAGGTTGAGGCCTAATGAAGTGACCTTGAGGCTTAGAAATTGAGCAAGTGTTACAGCTAAAGCTATAGGGTCCACTTCAATTGATTTGTATAATCATATTTTATTATTGGAGAGTGTATTATATGTATTTAATGCCTATAAAAATATTATCTCTATCTCTAGTTTGACTAGTAGGGGTTATGAATTCCTTTTCGGTAGAGATGTATATAAAATTTATTTTGAAAATAAATTAATTGGCATGGGTTATTTAATATATGGTCTATATTATGTTGATAATATGCCCAATAACAATGATCCTCAATCTAATGTGAAAGCAATGCTAATTGAAAATACCTCTATCTCCAAATATCTATGGCACTTGAGATTATGTCATATTGCGGAGGATAGGATCACGAAGTTAGAAAGAATAGGAATCTTGAGCAATCTTGAATCCACATTCAATCCAACTTATGAGGCTTATCTTTAAGGTAAGATGACTAGATCACCATTTATTGGACAAATGGCAAGAGCCAATGATGTGCTGGAGATCATACATGGTGATGTATGTGGGCCATTTAGTGTAATGGCTAAAAGTGGTTTCTACTACTTTATTACCTTTATAGATGATCTATCAAGGTATGGACACTTATTTCTTATGAATAACAAGAATGAATCCTTTGAAAAGTTCAAGGAGTTCAAGACCCAAGTAGAGAATCAAACTGGGAAAAGTATTAAAACTCTTCAATCCAATCGAGGAGGTAAATACTTAAGTACCGAGTTTATTGAGTTTCTTAAGGAACATGGCATTGTATCATAGCTCATGCCTCCTGGAATGCCACAATTAATTGATATATCCGAGAGGTGTAACCATACATTATTAGATATGGTATGATTAATGATGAGCTATACCGATCTCCCCATATCACTTTGGAGTTTCGCACTCCAAAGGGCTTCATACGTCCTTAATCGAGTTCCATCAAAGTCCATATCTACCACGCCATATGAGATATGGAATGGTAAGGCACCAAGTCTTAAACATGTTAGGATTTGGGGGTGCCTAACTTTTATCAAAAAGCTAAAATCGGACAAATTGGATGTGAAATCAATTAAAGGAAGGTTTGTTGGATATCCTAAAGATAGTTTAGGATATTGCTTTTATCTTCCTGTTGAACAAGTTGTTGTTGTAAGCAGAGATGTCGTATTTTTTGAGAAATAGTTTCTTAAGGAAGGTGGCATAGGAAGAAAGATAATGTTAGATGAGGAGTCATCTAAGGAATCCCAACAAACTGATCAAATGGATATTGATTAATCCGAAGAACCTATTCCAGTTGAGAATGTCATCACACCAACTCCTAAAAGGTCTAGTAGGGTATCTCATCCTCCGGAGAGATGCGGTTTTCTCCATGATATACAAGAGTTGTATGTTGATGAAGAAAGAATTTATATTGATGATCTTACTACTTATGAATAAGCTTTATAAGATAAAGATACTTCAAGATGGCTTGAAGCAATGGATTCCATGTATGCCAACCAAGTCTGGACACTTATTGATCCACCTGAAGGTATTGTACCTATTGGGTGTAAATGGATCTTCAAGAGAAAGATTGGCATGAACGGGAAGGTAGAAACCTATAAAGCTAGGCTTTTAGCGAAAGGGTTTCGCCAAAGGCAAAGGGTTAACTATGAGGAGACCTTCTCACCGGTAGCCATGCTTAAATCCATTCGAATTTTTCTTGCTATAGCCGCACACTATGATTATGAGGTTTGGTAGTTGGATATCAAGACTGCCTTTCTTAACAGTTATGTTGAGGAAGACATTTTCATGGAGCAACCCAAGGGTTTTGAATCCAAGGAAAGCTCAAAAGTGTGCAAGCTTAATAGATCAATCTATGGTCTAAAGCAAGCTTTAAGGAGTTGGAATCATCACTTTGATGAGGCTATCTATTTTTATAGTTTCATAAAGAACGAGGATGAGCCATGTGTTTACAAGAAGGTTAGTGGGAGCCAACTCACTTTTCTGATATTATATATTAGTGACGTACTTTTCATTGGCAATGATGTCGGTATGATGACTTCTGTGAAAGTATGGCTATTTAAAAATTTCTTGATAAAAGACTTAGGAGAGGCCACCTATATTCTCGGGATTCGAGTCTATAGAGATAGATCGAAGAGAATGATAGGTTTATCTCAAAGTCTTTACTTGGAAAAGGTGCTAAAGAGGTTCAACATGCTTGATTCTAAGAAAGGATTGTTACCATTTAGGCATGGTATCCATATTTCTAAGATGATGTCTCCCAAAACATCTGAGGAAATGATGGAGATGGCCAAGGTTCCTTATGCTTCAGCTATAGGAAGCCTAATGTATGCTATATTGTGTACTAGGCCGGATATTGCCTATACTATTAGTGTGACTAGTAGATTTCAATCCAACCCAGGCTTGGAGCATTGGGTGGCAGTTAAGGCTATCCTTAAGTACTTGAGAAGAACTAAGGATTTAGTTTTGACTTATGGAGGAGGTGACTTACAACTTACGGGCTTTACAGATTCTGACTTTTAGTCAGTTATAGATGATAGAAAGTCTATCTCCAGGTTTGTCTTCACCTGTAATGGAGGTACAATGAGTTGGAAGAGTTTCAAGCAGAGTATCACTACTGATTCCACTACAGAGGCTGAGTACGTAGCAATATCATATACTGCTAAGGAAGCTGTTTGGATTCGAAAGTTCATTACCGAACTAGGAGTTGTTCCTTCCATTGAGTTGGTAATTCCTCTCTTCTATGACAACAGTGGAGCCATTGATTTGGTAAAGGAACCGAGGTCTCACTAGAAATCCAAATACATCGAAAGGTGTTATCATATTATCAGGAAACTTATTAGAAAGGGCGATGTGCTCGTGTAGAAGGTAGTTTCAGCCGATAATGTGGCTGATCCACTCACTAAGGTACTTACACAGCTGCAGTTAGACCACCATCTTGACAAGATAGGTCTTAAATATTGTAGCGAATGGTACTAGTGCAAGTGGGAGATTGTTAGTATAGATGTGCCCTAGGGTCATTTTGTATGAAAATATTGTACATTAATCCCTTTGGAAATAAAATATTCATTTGGATAAAATGTTTATTTATTTGAATATTTACCCTTAGTATTATATTAAATGAGTTTAGTATTAAGAGTTGATAATATGGGTGATAAGCTCATTTAGTACATATACTATAAATATTCATAGTTAGTGAATTAATATAAGGATAGCATTGATCCTTATACTATCACCTCTGTCTATTTTTTTTATCGATATGTGATACTGATAGTGGGAGGTAGTGTGTCTCATACTTCTTCATATGAGATATCAGAATAGACATATAGATACTCATATGATGAGTGGATCGAACAGTGATGTAAGATTTGTGATTGCATGCGAATTCACTTTATCAACAATCACTATCTTGAACATAATTATGCATGTGGTCCTTTGACCTAAGGTGACATGGTTATCCATATATGGTTGGTTAGAGTTTGTTACCACATACATACTTATGCTAGCCACATATGGGTATATGGCATGTAGTGGCTCGAGTTGGTTATATGTAGGAATGAGTGATCGGCCAAGATGGAATTCATTACCTGGAGTGAACCAGGATAAGATCCTATGCTATCTAAGTTATTCTTGATGAATAAGTACCTAGCCAGGTCAAACTTGACTTACTCAAAAAGAGTTTCAGTGCTAGAAAAGAGTTTCTAGTAGTAGTCATGTTTTATCAAGAATTGAACTTAAGATGAGGTCATATGATTGAGGCAGTTAGAGTTTGACTATACTATAACTCTAGCCAATATCGGGATCTTGTAATGAAGGAACATTTAGTGCACGGTAATTGTGTTCTTTAGTTCTTGTGGATTTACATATAGCATTCATTTCTAATTGGGTAGTCGTGACATCTATGCTGGGGGTCACTCACGACTTATGGGAACTGAATGTGATATATTGAGATTTTCACATTCAGTATGGAAAGGAGTTTCTAGGATATTAAGTGTTAATATCATTTTCCATTGCCATTTAGACTTGAAACTAGTAAGTCACACACACAAGAGTTGCACTTGTGATGATTAATATTAATTTGATTAATAATTAAAGAGTTTAATTAATTAATTAAATTAATTAAATTAGATTTGCGCATATGCGGGGATCTAGCATATTCTAATATCTGAATTCAAAAATTGGAACTTTATTACAATTAATCAAATATTAATTTGGACTTAATTTAATATGTGATATTAAGTTCAAGTTTATATTAATATAAGCCTTCCAAAAATATATGGACATGGGCCATGAAATGGACCATGATAATTATGGATGATGGATATGGCCCATGAGATGGACCATAAGTATTGGGATTTTTTTAAAGAGTTTAAACTATCCCTCTAGTTATTTGATATGGATTGGGTTTTATTTAAAAAGTTTAAACTAGCCCATTAATTATTTGGATTGGATTAGGCCACCTCTAAGTGTAGAGAATCTTATATCCCATGCCTTGGTCCAAGCCCATTAAGAGTTAATGGGAATAGAGATAAGGATATCCAAGCAACTAAACAAAGCCATTGGAAGAGTGTGAGACACTCTAGGATATGTAGCAAACTTGGTGACCAATCTTGCTATAGTAGCAAGCTTGGTGGCTACTCTTATCCATGTAGCAAACTTGGTGGCCAATCTTGCTATAGTAGCAAGCTTGGTGGCTACTCTTTGACATGTAGCAAGCTTGGTGGCTACTCTTGTCCATGTAGCAAACTTGGTGGCCAATCTTGCTATAATAGCAAGCTTAGTGGATACTCTTGGATATGTAGCAATCTTGGAAGCTACTCTTGCTATAGTAGCAAATTTAGTGGCCAATATTGCTATAGTAGCAAGTTTGGTGGCTACTCTTGGACATGTAGCAAACTTGGAAGCTACTCTTGCTGTAATAGCAAGCTTGTGTGTAAAGACACTCAAGTTAATAGTATTATATTGGCTTTGTTATTATATAAGACAAAGGAGTTGTAGAGACAATTTTTTGGGGGAGAGTTTTTGGCTAAGGCATTTTGAGAGTGAGTTTGGTTATTCTAAAGGAAAAGAAAAGTTAAGAGTGTATCTTCTTCTTCTTGTCAATTTCAAATTATAGAGATCCAAAACATATCATAAGAGTTATGATCTCTCTAACCTAAAGCCTTAGTTGTACAAGTATTGTACAAGGCAAATCCATCAACCTTGGGAGGTAGCTATTCGGATCTATACTTTCAAAATTGAAGAAGCTTTAATAAGTTCTTGGGTCATTTCTAAGAGAGGCTTGTAGGAAGAGCTTCATCTATGTTGAAGATCATCCAAGTGAAATCTGTGTGTCTCGAGCTAGAGGCTTCACACCTAAGGAGCTTGGAGCTAGTGGATCGCAATAATCAAAGCTTGTCAAGCGTTCTACACACTTAGGAGTTTTGTAAGTGTTACTTGACTCTTAGTATGTAGGACTTGTAATGTGATACTACTTGATTATTTGCTGTTAAAATATTGTCCATGATGCATGATTAGTTATGTAAGATGCATGTGATTTGCATCATGGGCATAAAAGGGTTTAAACTTGGTGCAAATATTGCATGCAATTAAAAATTTTTAAAATTCCGCATTTTGGTTGCTTTGATCTCCCTTTCCTTCAGTAATCTTTAGGAAAGGCTTATGTATCAGAATTTAACTATATTTGGTTTTGAATTTTATTTTTAATTATCTAGTTATTTGGGATAATTATTTAATTGGGGATAATTATATATTTATCTAGAGTTTTTAATTTATTTTAGTTTTCTAGATTAATTAGGATTAATTATCTAAAGTTTTATTTTATTATTATTCTAGTTTTCTAGTTTAATTAGAATTTTATTTAGGGTGTGAAATCTTTTCTATAAATATGTAGTGTAGGGAGGTTATTTTGCAGACTTTTTTTTTATCTCTTTTAATCAAATTGCAATTAAATTTTTGCTTATTTTCTCTTGATTGAGAATTTAATCTCTGTGTTTGAGGCTTGTTGTGTTTTTTTATAATCAAATGTGTTTTGATTATTCACGCTACACGTTGTGTCATATGGTATTAGAGCAGGTTTCTCCTAATCAATACATCACAATGATTATAGTGATGGCAACTAATTCCAAGGCGGTGATCGGGAATTGCATGCTGCTTAGAGATCAATTGAAGAGTAGTAACAATCAACCCAAAACATAACCCAGCAATTGGAAATGATTCAAACCCAATTGCAAGCGTTATTGAGGGTTAATGAACAAGGGCATATGAATGATGATGGTGAACAAGGCAGAGGAGGTAACCCTATCAGACCCATTATTGATCTTATTCCCAACAATAAGATCAGAGAAGGCTAGGCACATGGTTTGATGATACTTCAGATGAAGTGTGCGGACCCAATGGTGATGACGACAGTGATGATTATGAGCATGATGAGTATGCATGTGTGGTGAGGAAGCTCATATTGTCACCAAAGTGTGGGGATGATAGTTAATGCCACAAACTCTTTCACACTAGATGCATAGTGCATGGGAGTTTATTTGATCTCATTATTGATAGCGAAAGCCAAGAGGACATCATAGGTAGGGATGTTATAGAAAAGCTAAATTTGGTAACTGAAGCATATGATAACCCATACACTATTGGGTGGATTAAAGAGTTAGTGGCATTAGAGTGAATGAACGTTGTAAGGTACCATTTTCTATTGACAAGTATAGTGATGAGGTGTATTGTGATATAGTAGACATTAAATGCTTGTCATATTTTATTTGGGCATCCTTGGTAATATGATGTTGATGCCAAACATTTTGGCAGGAAGAATGTGTAACAGTTGCAAAAAGATGGAGTGAGGTACACCCTAGTTCCATTTACGAGGAAGAACCAACCTAAAGCTTTGAAAGCAAAGGGAAGGAACTTTCTAACTATTGTACATGGACTATCTACATTTGCAGGGGAGTGCAAGGAGACACATGAGGTGCACTTATTAGTGGTGAAGGGAAAAAAAGGTAGTGAAGATGTAGAAGGGCATTAAATTTCAGTGGAGGTGCATAGTTTGCTAGAGAAATTTGAGGATGTGGTACTTAATGATTTGCCTACAAGAGTACCTCCAATACGTGACACACAACACTCAATTGATTTGGTGCTTGGGGCTACTTTACTAAACCTGCCTTATTACAGGATGAGTCCTAAAGAGAATGAGATTTTAAGAGAGAAGGGGGAAAAGTTATTGAATTAGGGACACATTCAATCTAGCATAAGCCTATGTGCAGTTTCGACATTATTGACTATAATGCTCTAAATTGGAACTTATACACATGGCTCAAACAATATTTTTTTTCGTAAGATAATATAAAAATCACCATTAACACAAGGCCTTAATAATAAGTATAACATCATACAAGTATACCCTCATACAAAGAACTTCTTAATACACATTAAGAAGTTTGAGTATAGACATCAGGCCTAAATGATAGTAACATCTATTTATGTATACACCAGACTCGTCACTGGCCCACTTGGTATCTCTATTGTATGCAAATATTGACTCAATTGTTGCTTATCCTGAAAAAGGAAATAATTGCAAAGGAAAGAGCTTGCAACTCAGTAAGTAGAACCTAATATAATCAATGAGACTTATCAAGAATTACTTAAAACAACTAAAGTAAGGACTGCACAGGTGTGTCTCTCCCCGTGTAGTCTACTATTTAAAACCCATAATCGAGATACGGTCTAGAACATGCCCATGTTCTAACCCGTGTTCTCCTCGATCTGAAACTACACACTCACACACGACCATGGACACCCGTGTTCTTGTTAGTATAGATGTGCCCTAGGGCCATTATGTATGTAAACATTGTATATTAATCCCTTGGTAATAAAATATTCTTTTAGATAAAGTGTTTGTTTATTTGAATATTTACCTTTAGTATTATGTTAAATGAGTTTATTATCAAGAGTTGATAATATGAGTGACAAACTCATT
>CATIWO010678766.1:0-15095 GCA_949673435.1 Macaranga tanarius | reverse complement strand
TGTGAGATCCCACATCAGATGGAAGTGGGTAGTTGGCATGCCTTATATGGGTGCAATGCCCCCTTCCTCCACGAGGCGCCTTTTGAGGACAAAACCGTGAGGACCATTGCCTGGGGCCGGTGCCAAAGTGGACAATACCTCATGGGCCGAGTGACCTTGGGCTGTTACAAATGGTATCAGAGCCAAATCCTCGGGTTCGGTGTGCCAGCGTGGACGCTGGGCCCTAAGGGGGGTGGATTGTGAGATCCCACATCGGATGGAAGTGGGTAGTTGGCATGCTTTATATGGGTTCAATGCCCCCTTCCTCCACGAGGCGCCTTTTGAGGACAAAACCGTGAGGACCGTTGCCTGGGGCCAGTGCCAAAGCGGACAATACCTCGTGGGTCGAGTGATCTTGGGCTGTTACAATATATGCCACTCATTTTCTATTCAAAATGTATATTTTACAGTCAAAAGTCTCTTCTGTTTGGAAGCAAGTTAAGAGAGATTTAGTCCGCTAATATCAAGAATCCAACTAGTCAATTGAGACCACATTATAAGGGGAACAGAATGTCGGGATTCTCCAACTTTGATCTAAAATCACTCAAGCAAGAAATTCTGAGGGAGTTCAAGGATGATGTGCGACAAATATATAAAGAGGAGTTTACTGAGATATTTGGAAATAGGTCTATGGAGGAGGAGGACTCTGAAACCAGAACTATAGTCGGTGAATCATTCAAAGGCAAACAGAAAGTGGTAGAGAATTCAGTTGAGCCCGAATAGGAGAAAGATATGAGAAAATAGATGGATCAGATGCAAGCTATGATGAAGAAGCTTGAGCCCAACTATGATTTTCCTGACCTGAATCTCGAGGAAGATGAACCACTGCCCTAAAAATATAGGTTTCCTGACATCAAGAAATATGATGGGACAGATGACCCACACCTGCACCTTCGATAGTATATCACCTTCATGAAGCCCACCAATCTGACCAAGGCACAAATTGTCAAGCAATTTCCATTGTCCTTAACCGGAGCTGTTGTTAAGTGGTATTACACATTAGATACACATGTTCAACAGAGCTAGAAGGAGCATTGTTCAGCCTTTGTCAATTAATATGGGCTTAATTTTCAGTTTGAAGTCTCCCTCAAAGAATTGCAGAATATAAGATAGGAACCTGATGAATCCTTCACAAGCTTCCTGAATAGATGGAGAGGAAAGTTGGCTCTGATGAGGCATAAACCTGTGGAATCGGATCAACTGCTTATAGCTGCAGAAGCTTGTATTCCACCCATCGCTGATAAGCTGAAGAACATGGGCATTAGAAATTTTGAAAAATTGAGTGTGACATGAAGCTGGATATTGATGAATGACTGTAGTTGTCTTTTATGGCTGTAATAAATCAAAACAATATTTTGCTGCAAGTTTTTTTCTTTTGTGTTAATAATTGTTTGATTGTTTGATTTATATGATTACAAGTTTTTTATAATTGTGCACACTATATTATGCTTGAATGAGAGAGAGATAAAAATAAAAAAGAAGGAAAAGAAAAGAAAATCCCATTGAACAAAAATGGCTAAATGTCAAGATCAACTTTTTATTTCTCTTTGGGCATCAAACCTTTCGCCTCTCCTTTGCATCGACCCTTTTCAGACAAAAAATTTAAAAAAAATCATGAAAAATAAAATAAAAAAAAGATAAGATGAAAAAGAAGAAGGAGAAAAAAGGAGAAGGAAATGGAAAAGAAAACATGATGAAAGAAACGAAAATAAAGAGAAAAAAAAAAGAAAAAGAAATGAAAGAAAGAAGAGGAAGGAGGAGAAATAAGGAAGAAAAATCTTTAATGTCACCCATCTTTGAAAAAGTCAATCCTTATGCAGCCATTGAAAATTTTTCATCCACAACCAAAATTAAAATTCCCCTCTAACACCTATCTTCACCAACCTTCTGAAATCCTTGTGAGCTGAAAATAGTTGACCAGAAAACCTATAAGAGGCTGGTCAATAACAAGCATAATATAATGTGCACAATTGTAACGAATTAGTAATCATATAGAATGAGTATGATTGACGTGATATTACGAAGTGTCAGATATAGATTTTTATGAATCAGTAGCAAATTCATATGATCAGTAGTTAAAGTGACAATACATACATCAAACAATCAGTCACAAGAGTATCAAATCAGCAATAAGTAACAAGCACATCACAGCAGCATGGATATCAGGCAGTCAGACCGACCGACAATGGTTAATCATCAGTATGATTTTGCAACCACCCAGTTAGATTGAAAACTCTCAGAAAGGGAGCAATCTAGGCAAAAGAGGAAAAACACAAAATAAAGAAAAATGAAAAGACCCAGTTAGGTTCAAAAACTCTCAGAAAGAGAGCAGCCTAGGTAAAAGAGGGAATATAAAAATAAAAATGGTTGCAATCTCAAGCTGGGGGGCAAACAAGTGGTCTTTAAGGGTAGCAGAATCTTATTGGAGGCAGCTGGAGTGTCTCTTTCTCATTGAGCATAATTATAACAGTCCTGCAATAAGCAAGCACTCTTAGACCGCAATCAATCCAAGAAGTATTTATTGTGTCATTATCCTATTCTAATCATGGAGGGTCTCAGGTTTTTATTTTCAATAATACTAGTCTCAATAGTAGTTTGCGATAGACTCAATTCTCAGATTTGAATTCTATAATAGAAGAGGAAACCAATTTTTCAAGATAAGCTCTAAATAAAATAGACATTTGACTAGTCGCTTGTCTTGCAAAACTTAATTTTGAATCTCATGCATACATGCATCACATGAAATTGTGTTTATTAAAATTATTTTCATAAGTTTTTTAGTATTTCAGTCATACATGCATCAGCCTAATTGTGATTAGGGGTGAGCAAAAGTCAGTTCGGTTCGGTTAGATTCAAAAATGACTAAAATCGAATTGAACCGAACCTATATCGGTTCGGTTCGGTGTAAAAAATTCTGAAAACCGAATTGAACCGAACTGAACTTTTTTGGTTCGGTTATTTTTTCTTTTTTAATATTCTTTTCACTTTTTAATTTTAAAGTTATTTTATTTATGTAATTTTACAATATTCTAATAAGATTTATAAGATATATTAATGTTAATTCTTTATACTTATTTTATTTATTTATTTTTTAAAAAAATCAAATGAACCGATTCTCTAAAATATATTTAAATAAGTTTTGTTAGAATTTTTTTGGTAGTAAATAATTTTATTAAGGGTTTTATATATTTAGAAACTAATATTATTAATAAAATTTAAAATATTAGTAATAAACCAATCAAACCGAACTATAAATATATATAAAATTTCGAATATACTAGAGTTCGGTTCGGTTCGATTTTTATCTATTTTTTACTCTAAAAACTGAACCAAACCGAACATATTTTGGTTCGGTTTTAACCGAACATATTTCGGTTCGGTTTAAACCGAATTAGTATTTTATTTCTGAAAACCGAACCAAACTGACTGGTTCGGTTCGGTAATTCGGTTTTCGGTTAGTTTTGCTCAGCCCTAAGTATGGGAGTCAATCAATTCATAAAAGAAAGGGATAATTACATTTTTGGTGTCTCAACTTTTTAGTTTTTGCTATTTTGGCGTCTAAATAATTTTTTTGTTCAATTAAGTGTCTTACCTTTTAAAAATAATTATAATGTGGTGCTTCCCGTAGAAATTGGTTGGCCTAAGTGATTATTCTGCAAATATGGGTCCCACTGCTAGATGACATGGATGCCATATCAGATTATAAATTATGAATGGATAAAAATACCCTAAACCTTTATCATTATGGGCTAACATTTCCTCTCTCAAAAATTAGGGATTTTATTTCAAAATTAGGGATTAAGAGAGGAAAAAAGTAGCAAAGACAAAGAGAAGAAATAGAACAGGGCTTTGCTCAAAGAGGAAGAAACGAAAGCAATGGAAGCTAGATTATTCAGTCCATGTGGTAAATAACGCATGATCAAAACTTCATGGACAAATGAAAATTTGGTGATTATCATGTGATTGTTGAAATTGCTTATGTTTGATCTGCAGAGGAGCTATTGACCATTAGGAGGGCATACTAGGCTCACTACAACTGTTCCTTGGAAGAAGATGTGGCGGCTCATAGCACAGGTGATATCAGGAAGGTTTGTTGCTACATCTAATATTGCATTTAGATAAAAAAAAAGGTAAAGTTCTTAATTCTTGATGGTTGTTTTGCAACTATTGGTAGGGTTAGTGACAAATTTATGTATAAAGGCACTAAGATAAATGCAAGACTGGCTAAATCAGAAGCTAATACTCTTCAGGATGCAATCAAAGATAATCTAAGCACTTCCATTACTAAGGTACACATAGAAGTTTTTATATTAAACAAGGTATACTAATACAGTCTAACAATCATTAAATATCATTGAATGGCCTTTGTCGGGTGAGCTTGCTGATAATAAGTGTAAAAGCTTGCTGCGAGTAGCCATTCAGTGTATATATGAACCTATTAAGTACTATAAAAAGGTGAAACTCCATATGACCTGAAAGAAAACCCACTTCTTATAACAGAGAGACCACTTTTTAACATAACCTAAATGTAGTTATTTTGTACTATAGGTGTTGTGAATTTAATAAAAAAAGGTAGGAACTGATGAGGATGCAATTACTCGGGTGATCATTACGAGGGCATAGAAAGATTTGTTGGACATCGAGGAGCTTTACTACAAGAGGAACAATGTACCTCTTAATCATGTTGTTGCCAAAGAAACTGTAAGGGATTACAAGGCTTTCCTCTTTGCTCTGGTAGGAAAGGAGAACTAAACCAAGTATCTGGATCAGTACTGGAGAGTTTTAAAATGAGCAATCAATAATGGTTTTATTAGTACTTTGTTGCTATCAGGCTTTGTTTTAAATTCTCTTGGTCTGGAGTTTTAATATGGATTTAAGACAGCTTGGTATCCTATTTTTAAGTGAATTGAGTTTTATATGTATTTTTATTATTACTAACTATGTGTTTTGCTACCCAAACTACTGCTGGTCATAAATTATTTTCTTAATTAATTATAATGAAACATGTTAATGATCAATACAAAATATTGTTAATGAAGTTGGTGTTTGATGTGCGATTTAGTTTTATGGTTGTTTTTATATGTATTTATCTTGTTTATGCATGACTTATGAGTAGCTAGGTTGCTCTGAAGTCTTATTTGAACAGTATATTTTTATTTTGCTTGGCATTTGGCATCATGTTCATCACCTTCAATCTCTTAATGCATGTATGCAATAAGTAAAATAGTTCCCTTTAGTGAGTACACATGTCATCAAGCAAAAAAACACTCAGTCTAATGTTTAATATAAGAAATTACTAGTAGATGAAATAATTTAAAATATTCATCACTAGAGCCAAAAGTAGTCCATATGCGCAAGGGACAGTGATAGGTTTTGTCGTGTTAAAAGCTCAAAATTTATTTTATCGTCAAGCCTAATTGGGATTAATATAATTACAAGTACCTAAGATGGAAATCTTAAAAATAAACAATGGCCATTTTTAAGGTCATTGATATATAAATACTTATCTAAAAATTAACAATACCTTTAATTTTTTTAAATCTTATTCCATTTGATATTTAATTTTTTTTAAATCTTATTCCATTTGATATTTAATTTTTTTAAATCTTATTCCATTTGATATATAAATAGTTATCTAAAAATGAACAATACCACTAATTCCTATACAAAACAAAAATGACACATCAACAGAATGCTAAAAGCTAAAGTATTCTTTAGTAAAATCTGTCAATGGCTTGTTAAAAATCAAAGTATTCTTAGGAAGCCAAAGTGTTCTTAAAAGTCAAAGCAAATTCAAAACAATGCAAATTCAAATCAAATTTAAATTCAGATCAAAGCAATTTCAGAATCAAAGCAATACATATTCAAATTAAATTCAGAGCAAACAATTGTAGATTCAAAGAAAATGCGAATTCAAAGCATACTTATCAAAGCAAATTCATATCAATGTAAATTCAAAGCAAATTGAGATGTTGAAGCCTTGCACATTTTCTATCAATGAAATTGTACCTGAAGTTATCCAGTTGTAATAAAATGTTTCCCATGTTTCTTGAAGCCTTGTACATTTTTTGTCATGAAGGCTAGTTCAGGTTCCTTTCCTAACCTTCTAATTCTAGTTTGGACTAGAATTTTGGCACTAGATGTTCCTGGCTACACACATAATTATTATAATATGATTGAAAACTAATTTCTTGAAAATATATCAAAATTAACAGGTTTTAATGATAAAACGTACATGTAATGTCATATTTGAAGTATCATAAAAAAATACGTCAACACTTAACAAATTCAAAATGGGGAAAATGACAACTATTGACAATAACATATATTGAAAATGCTTTTTGATAAAAAAAAATCATTTCAAAAAGCTTTTGAAAAAAAAAACAAAAAGTGATGAGCATGGAAGACAAAATTTCATAAAAGATAATTACCTTTTCTTATGGATTAATCTTCAACAATAGACATGTGTCTTCAAAACTTTCGAAATAATCTTCAACAATAGGCAAGAACAATGTGAGACACTAAATTGATGTGGCATTCTTAATCTGAGAAACAACAATTAGAAGAAGGGATAACAAATGATACAAAATAGAGAGAGGTAACCTTAATTTCTATGGATATTTATAAGGAATGGTATTCCATATCCTTTTTTTTTTCATTTAAGGTTATTCATGTTTATTCATAGTTTATAATCTGATATGGTGTCCATGTCATCTAGCAGTCGGATCCACTTTTGTACAATAATTAGCCCGGCCAGCCAATTTTCAGCAAAAGCACCATATTATAATTATTTTAGAAAGTTGAGACACTTGATTGAATAAAAAAATTATTAAGACAAAATATAGCAAAAATTGAAAAGTTGAGAAGCCAAAAATGTAAATATCCCATAAAAAAAACAAGAGAAATTGATTATAATAAGTATTGAAAATATTTTATATCCATGCTAATTGATCTCCTATGTTTTTATTAGAAAATCGACTCCTTTCATTTTTTTTTTTTTCTGAAATGAGATGTCAAAAGAAATTGAGAGCTATAATAACTATTTTTAAAATAATGGCTTATTATCAAATATTAAAAAATTAATTAAGCTATTTTGCATAACCGTATATAACACTTATTTAAATAGCAGATTAAGTGAATTGATTAATCCACTATACTAAAAAAATTCTCATATAAAAAATGTGCAATATTTTATATCTGAATAGGGTTAATTAGGTTATTTTTAAACTTATGACAACTCTTGCTTAGCTCTAAAATTTTGGTCAAATAAATAAATACTCCAACCTATGATTAGGTTTATTTATGATTTTAAAAAATTAGGGATAATTGTATTTTTGGTGTCTCAACTTTTTAATTTTTATTATTTTAGTGTCTCTATAATTTTTTTATACAATCGAGTGTCTGAACTTCCTAAAATAGTAACAATGTAGTGCTTCCGGTCAATCTTCCCTTGTCGGAGTAATGATTGTGCATTAATGGGACCTATTTTTCTGTGACATGCATGCCACCTCATATTAAAAAAAATAGATGGATAAAAATACCCTAAACTTGCCAAAAAAAAAAAACAAGAAAAGTCTCCATGTGGCATCATCCCTCTTCTTCTTCCTCTAATAAGATCTCTGCTCCAATGCTACTATCATCGACAACACATCTACCGAGTACTTAAAGCTCCTATTATTCCATAAAACCCCACTCATATCCCCATCTAAACTGCTTTCATTTGGCATAAACTTGTCGTTCCTCTCTGCTTCATTACTACCATTGTAACACCCACCTTTTTAAATATGTAGTCTTGATGTAAGTATTTTATTTAATTTATAGAAGAGTAGTGGACTTAATTTAAGTTGGAAATAATTATGTATATTAGAGAGAGACTAAATTGTAAAGAAAGTTTTAGAGTTAATTGTCTAAATACAAAGTTGGGAATTATTTAGTAATCCTCCAAGTTCATTAAGGGGTAAAGAGATATTTGAGTAATATGTATTATTTTATTAAAGAGTAGTGTAGAGATTTTTGGTTGATAATTATTATTTATTTTATTTGAAACAATTGTTGATTATTATTATTATTATTATTATTAAGATAATATCTAATTAGTAATAATTAGGGGGAGACTTTTTAGAGGGATATTTGGTAATCGGTGATTGGTGGAGTTATTTAGTGTATATTTTATTGTGTGTGTGTGTGTGTTTGTATTTGTGTAGAAAAATTGTAGGAAATTCATTAGAGAGGAAGAAGAAGAGAAGAGAAGAGAAGAGAAGAGAAGAGAGAGTTTTATAGCTTTGGGAGATTTTTATAAATTCTCTACACATCTAAGAATTTATTTTGGAAGCTTAAGAAGATATAAAAGTGTTTGAAGTATCATTTTTGGTAAGCCTTATATTTATAGTGGTTATTTTGAAGTTAGGTTTTTATGTTGCAAAATTCGTGTTCTGTTTTCAGCATGTATTAGTCATAGTGTTTTGGCCATAACTTGAGTTGTAGACCTCTGATTTAAGCAAGCTTTAATGTTATAGAAACCTTAGAGTCTCTACAACTTTTATGTTTTGCACAAAGTCAAATTCTACTATTTAGGGTGTCTGACACAACCATATATTTTCTTGCTCAACCAGCCACCTCTGTTTCTCTGTTTCACCCGATTTTGCTTAAAAATTCATAATTAATTCTACACACCTCCAAATCAAGAAATTCCAAATTAGGAATTGAAATAGACTCATAGGTCTACCTTTGGGAATATTTATATAATTTTTAGATGTGTATGTGAATTATTTAGATACTTTAAACCTAGAGTTTGGGGCTGTACTTAATTGTATTTAGTTGAGTTTAAGTGCTAGAGTCTTATTGCTGATGTGATTTTGATATATAAATGTTGTGTAGGCATTGATAAGGATAACAGTGGTGCAATTCAATAGGGAAACTTCTATTTTTGAAGGAGTTGAAGCACTTGAGGTAAGTAACTATCTATACATATTGTGTATATATACTTAACCTATATGCTTAATAGATTGTATTCCTATATGGGAATTGATTGAATAGACATAATTAGTGCAATAATGTGGAATGAGTTATAGTCTTTTGTGAACTAGTAATATGGTGAGAAAGCTAGTAAATGATGATGTATATGTATGGTGTAGTAAACACCATACTTGTGTATATTGCATTGTGAGAATGAGTTTTTGATGGAATATTGACGAATGGTTGTTATTGAATGGTTGTTATAATGACTTGTGAGATGCCATTGCATGGACATATATTGTGTTATGATGTTTGTGATATATTTCACTTGAAGGTGAAATATGCGAGGAAATTGAGGAATTGTGATAATGACTTGATGAGATGCAATTGCATTAAATTATATTGTGTTATGTTGGAATGTGAATGGTATATTTATATATATGAATATTGATTAATATGAGGATATAAGTAAGGTTGATGTATTGTGGTGAGGGCATTGGAATTATGGTGGTGAATGGTATATATTATAAACATTGAAGTTGGTTTATTGGATACGATGATTATTATGTCGATTGGCTTTGTGACCATTAACTATGAAAATTGTGATGTTGATTGGCTTTGTGACTATCGACTGTGAAAATTGTGATGTCGATTGGCTTTGTGACCATCGACTATGAGAATTATGATGTCGATTGGCTTTGTGACCATTGAATCGATTGGCTTTGTGACCATAAAAAATGAGTATTGTGATGTCGATTAATTTTGTGACCATTGAATATGATTATTGTGATGGCGATTGGCTTTGTGACCATTGAATATGAGAATTGTGATATCGATTAGCTTTGTAACCATCGACAAGATTAAAATGAAATGTTGTGAATGCGAGAATATGAAGTAATGATTGCAAGTATGTTTTTTTATATATATGCTCATGTATATGTGAGCTGTGAGTATGAGGATCATGGTTATGTGTCGATGATATTGGTTATTAAAATGGTTATGGATTGTTTTGAATATTGTGAATATTTGATATTATGTGTAAATGGATGTTTGGTATGGATTAGTGTGTTTAGAATGTATTATTGTGGCTTGAATTGAATTATATTCATGTGTTTTAACATTACTAGCCACTTCAAGGGTATTTTAGTCAATCTATAAATGAATTTAGTCCATGTGTCTTCATGGAAGTTGTAGTCCTCTGAATTATCTTTCCGTAGCTTTTTGAATCACTTGAATCTGAGTTCGGTAGAGAGAGTTATGGTCGAAAGAGTACGACATGGTCCGTAGGCCATGCATGCAGACTCTCAGACACAGCCGTGTGCCAGTGTAGCACGGCCGTGGGGACCCAAAGGTGAGGAATGCGAGCTCTCAGGCACTAGCGCACGGCCGTGTGCCTTTATTGCACGGCCATGCGCGGCCTACTTGCAGAATTATAGTATTTTGACCATAACTTGAGCTATAGAGCTCCAAATGAGTTGTGATTTGATGCTATGAAAACTTTGAAGAGTCCTCTATAATGCCATGTCTTGAGATTAGGTATAATCTCTCTTTTATATTTTCAAAATGAGCTTGACATTTTATTACACACTTGCTCTTTTTTCATTTGGACTCTTGTTTGCACTCGATGTAGTGCCAATGCTCATAGAGCTATATGGTGATTGTTTGTAGACTTGGTAGAGGTTTTAAATAATATATTATGATTATCAGAATGTGTCTTATGTATATGATTATGTGCCTCATTAGCTCAACTCTTATGTAATGGGTATATGTGTACTGTTGTATTTATAGCTACTTATTGAGTATCAAACTTACTTTCTTGCATTTATATGTTTCAAGGCATAGTTAGACAAAGCTCAAGGTTGCATTTGCTAATGATCTCAGGTGGGCCAGAGGTGAGCTTGGTGTAGTTACATGTCATCCTCATTTGCATAAGACATATTGTATGTGCATGGTGTTTATAACCATGTATAATAAGAATGCTATTGGATAGAAATTGTATAACCATGTTTATAACCATGTATTTGCATGTGGGTTGATGTGTATGTATTTTATAAAAAAAATCCTATGCCACGTGTATGGTATGTGATATTATGGAGTGTTACATTAAGTGGTATTAGAGCGGAGATTAGATTTCCTCGGGACATAAGAGCATGTTGCATTCATAACATATCATGCTTAAGTCATAAATGACATATAGTTGATGTGCGTTGCACACATTAGGATGGAAAGACACCAAACTCAACCCATCGGCCAAATAAGTCATTAGAGTTAAATTTTAGACAAATGCATGTGCATGCTTAATATGAGCTTGAATAAATTTCTATTCATATTTCCTCCATAAGATGTATATTCTTGTATATTAGTAAATAGGTTAAAAGATGAGAATAATGAGTCAAAAGCAAATGGATAGCATTGTTGATGAAGAACTATGAAAAGTTAAGAGTTATAGAGTGCTGAAAGAATTTTAGATTGAATTAATAATGTTAGATATATCTTTAAAGTGTTTTTGAATTGTTTTGAGCCTTATTTGAGTATGAGAAGTTACTTGGCTCTGAGAAAGCTAAAAAGGAAAATTTAGTCGGAGTTACGTAGAACAACATATAATTGTAGTGTGGTGGATAACTGAACCAATTTTGATTGGATATGGAAGTGTAGTAGTTTTTATTGTAGGTTTGGCCCTACTGTCGAAGGCAAATGTCTATATTTTAGGGGAGATTATGCCGAATTTTTGGTAGCTTCCTCATAAATTATGCTTTCGTCGTTAGATTTTCAAAATAAAGACTTATATGCTGTAAGGGTATCGGGGAAGAGAGAGAGCTTTAGAAGCTTGTTATAAGTAATTATTAATTTAATGCTTACATGTATAAATTTTCAAGTAACTATGGTTATTGACTTACGTCAATGGTATATGCCATTTAAGTGGCAAGAATGATATGTATATGGTATATGGTTGGGTTTATTTTTGGTATACTTTTGGTTTATTTACGGTATATTCTCTTTTTATAAATTGTTATGATTATGAGAATATGTTGTTATGAGAAAGCATGATGAATATATTCATATATATGTTGTTGTGAGGTCATTGTATATATATATTATTATGGGAACATTGAATGGTCTATTAAACATGTGTAGTAATGGATTGTGAATATTGGCACTTATGAGTGCAAACCACTTGATGTGGTTTAAATTGATATGCATTGCTTATAAGAAAGGCGAATTGTGGTTCACTACTATGAGAAATGAAAATGATGAAAAATGAAAAGGGATGTTAAATTATGATTATATCATTGCACATATACATTGTGAGGAATGTAAAGATTATGTTGTAAATTGAATGTGAGGATGTTGTTGTGGTTTACTTGAAATGATGATTATGTTGATTGGCTAAGTGTCCATCAACAAGAATATTGATATGGTATCGATTGGCTAAGTGTCCATCGATAATTTAAATAAACTAAAATATGTTAAGAGCGATGTAATTGTGTAAGGTGATTGTGTGAGAACAGTTTTGACTGGGTATTGATTGTTGAAATCGGGATGTGAGTGAATGAACTCTTGCTCTTATATGAATCATTATGAGATGCTATCTTTTATCGTTAAGATGAGTACCGGTGTTCAATAAGCTTTGAGATGTAAGCTTATGTGAGGTGCGCTCTAATGTTATGAATTATGATTATATTTATTTATGTATAGACTTGGTAAATTGTAAGCATTTGTAAGAATGTTGTGAGTGCATATGTGGTTATATAAATTTTTTTTAGTATATGAATGAAATGCGTAAACATAGTCGTAGAAAGTGGAATGGATATACATAAGTTACATCTTATTTATAAGCAAAATTTTGTATATCCTGTGTAAACTGTCGGTATACTTTCTGTATATGATTAGTTTATAGATTTAATTGAGTAAATAAAAGTATTACTAAATGAAGTAATGGATATACTTCTTTAATTAGAAAATTTTGAAAATATTTTTGAGAGAATTAGTGAAAGCTATTCTAGTATTGGAAATAGAATTGAAATTTAGCAAGATAGATTGTTTGATTGAATAATTGTTATGAGAAGCATTAATTTCAATTTATTAAAGTAGAAGATGATAATAAGAGGTTATGTAGTGGTTATGAATAATTGCAAGCCATTACGAGGGTACTCAAAACAGAATTACAAGAGGAGTGGTAGTAACCTTGAAGGATACTTTATTTATTATTAAGTTGACATAGATATGTGAACAACTTACATAAGACATAGTTATATGTTATGTCAGGTAAATGAGTTAGAGGGTGAAAGAAGGTATAATCTTTTGTACATAACTATTAAAGAACAAACAGAGGTTGAATAATAAGAATTTAGGAAGCAAGGAAAGGCAATTATTATTACTCTTTTGTTTGCATTATTGATTTAGGAATGAAATTTAATGAGTTATGTTAAGGTTTTAGGACCAGAAACTGAGTATGTGCATGATCACTATAGTGGATAGTGATAAAATTACAATCTCATGAAGCGAAAATCTCATCTTATGATTTCAAATTAGTTAATATGGTGTAACCATTGAAGATTTGAAGACTATAATTATACAAGGAATCATTGTTATGTTAATAAATATCAAGAGATTAAAGTATGTATTTAAATTGTAAAGAAAGTTTTGGAGTTAATTGTCTAAATAGAAAGTTGGGAAATATTTGGTAATCCTCCAAGTTCATTAAGGGGTAAAAATATATTTGAGTAATATGTATTATTTTATTAAAGAGTAGTGTAGAGATTTTTGATTGATTATTATTATTTATTTTATTTGAGATAATTGTTGATTATTATTATTATTATTAAGATATTATCTAATTAGTAATAATTAGGAGGAGACTTTTTAGAGGCATATTTGGTAATTAGTGATTGGTGGAGTTATTTAGTGTATATTTTATTGTGTGTTTGTGTGTGTGTGTGTGTATTTGTGTAGAAAGATTGTAGAGAATTCATTAGAGAGGAAGAAGAAGATAAGAGAAAAGAAGAGAAGAGATGGTTTGATAGCTTTGGGAGATTTTTATAAATTCTCTACACATCTAATAATTTATTTTGGAAGCTTAAGAAGATCTAAAAGTATTTGAAGTATCATTTTTGGTAAGCCTTATATTTATAATGGTTATTTTGAAGTTAGGTTTTTATGTTGCAAAATTCGTGTTCTGTTTTTAGCATGTATTAGTCATAGTGTTTTGGCCATAACTTGAGTTGTAGACCTCTGATTTAAGCAAGCTTTAATGTTATAGAAACCTTAGAGAGTCTCTACAACTTTTATATTTTGCACAAAGCCAAATTCTGCTATTTAGGGTGTCTGACATAGCCATATATTTTCTTGCTCAACCAGCAACCTCTGTTTCTCTGTTTTACCTGGTTTTGCTTAAAAATCCATAATTAATTCTACACACCTCCAAATTAAGAAATTACATTTGGGAATTGAAGTAGACTCATAGGTCTACCTTTGAGAATATTTATATGATTTTTGGATGTGTATATGAATTATTTGGATACTTTGAACCTAGAGTTTGGGGCTGCACTTAGTTACATTTAGTTGAGTTTAAGTGCTAGAGTCTTATTGGTGATGTGATTTTGATATATAAATGTTGTGTAGGCATTAATAAGGATAAAAGTGGTGCAATTCAATAGGGGAACTTCTATTTATGAAGGAGTTGAAGCACTTGAGGTAAGTAACTATATATACATGTTGTGTATATATACTTAGCCTATATGCTTAATAGACTATATTCCTATATGGAAATTTATTGAATAGACATATAATTAGTTCAATAATGTGGAATGAGTTATAGTTTTTTGTGAACTGGTAATATGGTGAGAAAGCTAGTAAATGATTATGTATATGTATGGTGTAGTAAACACCATAATTATGTATATTGCATTGTGAGAATGAGTTTTTGATGGAATATTGATGAATGGTTGTTATTGAATGGTTGTTATAATGACTTGTGAGATGCCATTGCATGGACATATATTGTGTTATGATGTTTGTGATATATTTCACTTGAAGGTGAAATATGCGAGGAAAGTGAGGAATTGTGATAATGACTTGATGAGATGCAATTGCATTAAATT
>CATIWO010678456.1:0-12549 GCA_949673435.1 Macaranga tanarius | reverse complement strand
AAAATAGTTAAATATATGCAATAACTTTTGTAACTAAGTATATATGCTCTCTTACAAAATATTATAATAATTTTAATAATATTTTATTATCTAATTAATTACAAAATATAAAAATACAATTAGAAATTTATTATTGATTTTGTTTTTTTTAAAAAAGCAAAAATTGAAACGGATTTAGCAACGGAATCGGATTCCGTCGCTAAAATTAGAAACGGAATCGGATTCCATCGCTAAAATTAACAACGGAATCCGATTCCGTCGCTAAAAGTTTTAAATAAAAATTTGTAATTTTATAATAATAAATTCGTAATTTTTTTAGAAACGGAAATTCTGTCGCTAACAATTTTAATTAGAAACGGATTTAAGTTCCGTCACTATTTAGCTACGGAATTATTCTGTCGCTAATTAAAAACGAAAAATTTAGTCGCTATTTCCTATTCAATGTGTTGGCGCCAACGTTCCCGCAATAATTTAGCGACGGAATAGTTTTCCGTTTCAATTTCTGTCGCTAATTCCCTTTCTAATTCCGTCGCTAATACATTTAGTAGCAATTTCAAATTTCCGTTTCAAATCCGTCGCAATTCCGTTTCAAATTTTGAAACGGAAAATTCCATTTCTATTTTCCGTTTCTAAATCAGTTTTTTCTTGTAGTGTGTTGCAAATCACTTTCTTCCTCTTATTCAACTTGCCTTGCTTGTTGCTGCGGTTGTTGCTTCCCAATAAGTATGGGCACTCCATTTATTCCTATTTCAACCATACCCATAGCTTCCATCATATGAAGATCAATGAGAGAAGGACCCGGTAGCTTGTCAAAGAGCATATTATTAATATCAAAGCCCACATAATTTGCAATGGTAAGCACCAAGCCACCTATCTTAATTGCTTCCGCTCATTTGCTTGCCACATCATTGAATTTAGATGCTATCACATGATATACATCCAACTTGAGATTATTAAGCATACAATATAAAACATTTAATTCCATAGTAGTGACTATGGAATCCCCTTCCTTCCTAGGAAATAAGGAGTGTGACATGACCCTATGGAGGTATCTCAAAGCATGTGAATGAATTTTGGACTCCTTGGCTAACCTAGGTTGATAGAAAACATGTCTTTGGCCAGTAATTTCACTCCAAAATTTATCTCTATCAAAATTGACATTTACTTCTTGATCTTTTAGGAAATGAAAAACATCATTGAGTTCAAATAGACTAATATTGTGATCTTTGTTGCCTAGCCTAAAGCTTAGCATGGCCTTATTCTCATCAAATTGGAAAGATGACAGAAATTCACATGTAGGCACGACATATGTGGGGTGTTTCATCATCATAAAAGCTTCCCAACCCAACCTAGAGGCATACATGTTTACACTATCTGATAAACCCGCTCTTTGAAGGGAGGACACATTCATGTATTTCATAGGCACGAATGTTCTAGCCATTAATTGATTAAACTTGTTCCTTTGCCCCTCATGCCCAAATTGAATGTTAGGGAGGTAAGGTCTTACCATTCTTTCTTCTTGTTGATTTGGAATACTTGAGCTTCCTCCACATCTCCTAGGTCTTCTTTGTGCAACCATCTTCCTTCTTAGTTCCCTTTCCATGTTGTTGTTCATAATTTTTGAATTTGGGAAGAAAGTGAAGAAGAGAGTGTTGAAAGTGTTTAGAAAATGTGAAGGGGAAGAAGTTATGCTTGAGAAATTAGAGAGGAAGATGAAAGGATGAGTTGAAAGTGTTTAAAGAAGAGAATAGAAGGGAGGTTTATATAGAGAGGGTTATGGTTTTGAAAAGAGAGAAATGTGAATTGGGAAGAGAGAAAGGGTGTTGGAATTGATTAAAGAGATTGGAAATTGAAAAAGAATTTGGGAATTTGAGAAAGGATTCAAAGTTGAGAAACCCTAAGTCTAGGAAGATGAGAAAGGTTTTGAAACTTGTAGGTAGTGGGAAAGTATAGGGAATTAGGGTTTGACTCAATTGAAAACCGAAAAGCATGTGCATTAGTGGAGGTGAGCGACAGGTGGCATGACCATGCTTGAAAGTGGCACGGCCGTGCCTGATTTGTATTTTTATTGACTGTCCCCATCACCAGGCAAGCACGGCCATACGCGAAAGTGGCATGGCCGTGCCTAGTTCAAGCTTTAATTTTCTGTCATTTTGAAGGCAGGCACGACCATGCCTGTAAGTGGCATGGCCGAGCCTGGTTCTATTGCATCTTCTTCATCTATTTTTGCTTGACTAAGTCACGTAGGTGTGCATCAAGGTGCGCAACATGTACTTTCACATAACACACATTTAAATATCACCTAAATTGACATGTAACAATCATACATTCTATTCCTACATCAAAGATACTTACCTCTCATCCTTTGGCTCTTCTTTTCTTATAATTCTTGAACATCCTTCAATGTTGCTTCTCTGAAAAATAAGGTTAAAGAACTTATGATTAGAAATTATAAATCTAAAAACAAAAAGAATTAACAAAAAAAATGAAAAATGAAAAACTTGGTTGAGCCCCTAAGAAGCGCTCTTTTAGGTTTATGAGCTTAGACTAATATGATCCTTAGAGCGTTGAATCGACCAAAAAGGCCAATTCGCGAGAATTCTCCCATATGCCTCCACTGTACATTTTCAGTCTTTGCCCATTGACTTTGAACTTTTCTATTTGAGTGTTATAAACTTCCACAACTTCATAGGGGTAGATATGACTCACTATGAATGGTCCCGACCATCTATTCTTGAGCTTCCTTGGAAACAATTTGAGTCTAAAGTTGAATAGCAACACTTGGTCTCCTTCTTGAAAACTCTTAATCTTTACTTTGGCATCATGCCACTTCTTTGTATGTTCTTTATAAATTCTATAGTTTTCATATGCCATTTCTCTTAATTCCTCTAATTCACTCAACTGTAAAAGTCTCTTTTCAACTGCTTTCTTACAATCATAATTTAAAACCTTGATTGCCCAATAAGCCTTATGCTCAATTTTAATAGAAAGATGATATGCTTTTCCATAGACCAACCTATATGGAGACATCCCAATAGGTGTCTTATAAGCTGTTCGGTATGCCCATAAAGCATCATCCAACTTCCTCGCCCATTCCTTTCTCGACTTGCTTACTATTCTTTCAAGAATCCTCTTTAATTCTCTGTTGCTTACTTCTACTTGTCCACTTGTTTGAGGATGGTATGGAGTAGCTATCTTGTGTTTAACCCTATAACGAGCTAGCAATGTTTCCATATTTTTGTTACAGAAGTGTATTCCTCCATCACTTATGATAGCTCGAGGCATCCCAAACCTAGCAAAGAGTCTTTGTAAAAATTTGCAAACTACTCTTGCATCATTCACTGCACATGCTTGAGCTTCCACCTATTTGGATACATAGTCCATTCAAACAAGTATGTACTTATTTTCCCTTGAAATAGGAAATGGCCCTATGAAATCTATGCAACACATCAAATATTTCTACCTCAAGAATTCCTTATTAGAGCATTTCATCCTTCTTTGAAATGTTGCCACTCCTTTGACATGCATCACAACTGAGTATAAATTTTCTAGCATCATAAAAGAGTGTAGGCCAAAAGAATCCTGCTTCGAAAACCTTTACAGCAGTTCTTTATGGACTAAAATGACCACCATTGATCATCCCATGATAATGTTGCAAAATTTAACCAGTTTCTTCTTCTCCTACACATCTTCTTATCATTCCATCACTGCATAGCTTCCAGAGATATGGCTCATCCCATAAATAGTACTTGGAATCATAAATGAGTTTCTTCCTCTATTGACTGTTGAATTCTTTTGGAAGCTTCCCACTCGAGATGAAATTTGCTATGTCGACAAACCATGGAGCATTTAAACTTTGTATTGTTAATAACATCTTGTCTGGAAATAGCTCCTGAATAGGTACTTCCTCCTCATTGTCTTCTTGCTCTAGCTCCAATATTGAGAGATGATCAGCTACTACATTCTCTGATCCCTTCTTGTCTTTAATTTCAATGTCGAACTCTTGTAAAAGTAGCACCCAACATATGAGCCTTGGCTTTGAGTCCTTCTTATTTAAGAGGTACTTCAATGCAGCATAATCTGTATACACAATAACTTTAGAACTAAGTAAGTAAGATCGAAATTTATCAAAAGCAAAAATTACTGCTAGCATCTCCTTTTCGGTTGTGGCATAGTTGAGTTGTGCATCATTCAAGGTTCGGCTTGTATAATAGATGATATGAAGTTTATTCTCCTTCTTTTGGCCAAGTACAGCTCCTATTGCATGATCACTTGCATCACACATCAATTCGAATGGAAGATTCCAGTCGGGTGATACAACTATAGGGGCTGATATCAATGCCTCTTTTAACCTATCAAAAGCCAATTTACAATCATTAGTAAAGTCAAAAGAAGAATCTTTCTCAAGTAATTTATAAAGAGGTTTAGAGATTTTCAAAAAATCCTAGATAAACCGTTGATATAATCCGGCATGGCCTAGGAAACTTCGAATTCCTTTGACACTTATTAGGTATTGAAGCTTTTCAATGGTCTCCACTTTTGCTTTGTCCACTTGAATACCTTGTGCTGAAATCTTATGTTCAAGAACGATTACTTTCTCCACCATAAAATAACACTTCTCCCAATTTAATACAAAATTTGTCTCTTCACATCGTGTAAAAACTTGCTCCAAATTCTCCAAATATCCTTCAAATGAGCTTCCATAGACTGAGAAGTCATCCATGAACATGTCCATAATTTATTCTACCAAGTCTGAGAATATAGCCATCATATATATTTGAAAGGTTACCGGAGTATTATACAATCCAAAATGGCATCCTTCTATAAGCAAATGTGCCATAGGGACATGTGAATGTTATTTTCTCTTGATCTTTTGGAGCAATTGCTATCTGATTGTAGCCCAAATAACCATCTAAGAAATAGTAGAAGGCATGTCTTGTTATCCTCTCCAACATCTGATCAATAAATGGTAGTAGAAAGTGATCCTTCCTAGTAGCCGACTTCAGCTTCCTGTAGTCAATGCACACTCTCCATCTAGTCACTACTCTTGTAGAGATCTGCTTACCTTCTTCATTTTCTACCACAATCATTCCTCCTTTCTTTGGGACACATTGGATAGGACTTACTAATGAACTATCTGAGATTGGGTAAATAATTCCAGCATCTAATAGCTTAACCACCTCTTTTTTCACCACTTCTTGCATGTTTGGATTGAGCCTCCTTTACCTTTCAATTGTTGGCTTGTATCCATCTTCCATTAGAATTTTGTGCATGCAATAAGATGGACTTATCCCTCTTAAATCCGAAATTTGCTAACCAATTACTCTTATTCTCCTCTTAAGCATCCTCACAAGTAATTCCTCTTGGTCTCGGGTGAGTTTAGAGGATATAATCACAGGTAAAGTTTGGTCCTCTCCCAAAAAAGTTTACCTCAAGTGTTGAGGTAAGGGTTTCAAATCTACATTCGGTAGTTTTATAGTTGTTGGTGGTGTAGGTTCAGTATTTAGTAATTGGATTTGGGAAAAAGAAGTTTGGTATTTAAGGAAATCTTCCTCTTGGGCAGTTTGTACCTGCATACACTTCTCAATATATTCCAATTCATCATAATTTTCCAACCTCATTCGTTGGACTTTAATCACACATTCATCCAAAACATCAACTCTAAAGCACAAATTGCTTTCAGAAGAATGTTTAATACCTTGATAGATATTGAACTTACAACTTTCCTCACCTACTCTTAGAGTCAAAGTTCCATCATAAACATTAATGATTACCTTGGCAGTGTAAAGGAAAGGCATACCAAGGATCAATGGAACGTCTTCATCTTCCTCAAAGTTAAGAATGATAAAGTTCACTAGAAAAATGAATTTTCCAGCCCTTACTAGCACAACTTCCACTATTCCTTCTGGTTCCTTTACTGTCCTATCTGCCAGTTGTAGATGAATGTTTATTGGTCTTGCTTCTCTAAGTCCTAATTTTCTATAAATAGAAAAAGGCATAAAATTAATAGAGGCACCTGAATCACACAAAGATTTTTAAAATGATAAATTTCCAATAAAATATGGAATAGTAAGACTCCCTGGTTGCTTCCTTTTTAAAGGAAGTTTGTTTAAGATGATTGCACTACACTCTTTTGTAAGTATGGCCGTCTCGAACTCCTATAACTTCTTTTATTGAAAATCAGCTCCTTCAAGAACTTTGCATATTTTGGCATATGAGCTAGATATTCCACCAAAGGCATGTTGATGTGAGTGTCTTGAATCTTTCCAAAAACTTTACAAACTGCTGGTCATGGTCCTTTTTCTTCAACCTTTGCGGGATATGGTACTGGAGGATCATAAGGTTGAATTGGTGGTGCTTTCGACTTAGCTTTGTTCTCCTCCTTCACTTCTGGTTCTTTTGGTGTCTCAACCCTTTCATCATCCTGTTCTTTCTCTCATTCATTCTTTTTTTCTTCATACTCCACTATTGCCTTAGGGGTTTGAATCTCTGTACCACTTTGCAAGGTGATAGCCTTTACTTGCTCTTTTCGATTCTTCTCTGTATTACTCGGTAATGCACCTTGATTCCTTATTACTAAGGAATTTGCTAGCTGCCCCATTTGCACTTCTAGATTGTGAATAGAAGAAGAATGATTTCAGATCATTTGCTCCATCCTCTTTTGAGCTTCATTTTACTGGCTCATATTTGATGACATCACATCCATGAATTTCACCATTTTGCTTTCCATTGAACTTTAAGAGGATGAACCTTTGTCTTGTTCAAATTGAGGTTGAGGTTATTGCACATTCTGACCTTCAAATCCTGGTGGTGCTTATGGTCTCCACTAGTTATTTTCTTAATTGCCCCAAGAGAGATTTGGATGATTCTTCCAACTTGGTTTTGAGGTCCTTTGAAGTTGCCCACATAGTTGACTCCCTCTGTAGTAGACATTCCTTGCATCATTTGACATTCTATGGTAAGATGACCTCCTTGACATAATTCACATGAGGAAGACAATGTAGACACTGCATTCACATTCACCTTGCCCATCCTTTTTGTCAGAGCATCAAGCTTTGTATTCAACATGGTTAACCTGTCCACTTCTATTGCTCTAACTTTCTTTATAATGGTCCTCTCATTAGACCACAAATTTTATGTATTGGCCATTTCTTCAAAGAGATCTAAGGTATCTTCTGGTGTCTTTGACATGATAGTACCTTTAGCTGCTACATCTATGTTGACTCTAACTACCTGATTGACTCCTTTGTAGAATGATTGCACCAAGTCCCATGTAAGAATCAATTGAGGTGGTCACTGCTTCTGAAGGTCTTTGAATCTTTCCCAACACATAGAATGCTTCATCATCTCTTTGAAAGAAAGAGTTAATCTCATTTCTGATCTTCAACACCTTTGCAGGCGGTAAGTATTTGTTGAAAAATGATATATAGAGCTCTTGCCATGTGTTGATGGAGTTGTGTGGCAAACTTATAAACCATCTCTTTGCTCTATCCATTAGGGAAAATGAAAAGAGAATCAACCAGATTGCATTAGGCTGTACTGCATTCATCTTGAAGGTAGAACAGTATTCCAAAAATCTAGACATATGACCAAATAGATTCTCATATGGTAGCCCTTTGAATGGTGAGTTTTGGATCATTTAAATCATTGCCGGCTTGATTTCAAAGTTGTTTGCTGCTACCACCGGCCTTATAATTGGTGTCTAATCACCTTGCACATTAGGACTCATAAAATCTCGTATGGTTCTCTGACCATTCTGAGGATTTTGAAGAACTTGTTGCCTCGGCGGGTCATTCCTTACATCATCTTCTAAGTCCATTTTGCTTGGTGATTGTCGAGATATGATTATTTGTTTCTTTTTCTCACGAACTGTCTTCTCTAACTCCAAATCAAGTGGTATTAACTCAAGTCCTTGTTTGCTTGCACTTCGTGTGATGTGCATCAACCAACACAAATTCCTGCAATACCACAATTAAAAATAAAATTAAAAATAATATTTAAATCAAGCAATACAATTTTCTTATAATATCAATTCCTTACCAATCCCCAGCAACGGTGCTAAAAATTTGATGTAGTGTAAAATTCGTAAGCGCATAGAATCGTATCAAGTAGTAATAAAGATATTGTCCCACAGAGATTGTGAATTGAGTACTGAAATAGTCACTATGTTTGATTGTTTAGACAATGAAATAGAGTTTAGATTTCTTTTAAAACTAAAACCAAATCAAACTAAAGTAAAATTCAAATTCAAACAAATATTAAAAGCTAGGGTTCTTATTCTTAATTAGACCATATCAAAGAATTGATTACACAACTAGGTTTACACTATTTCTAATTAATTTTAAAGGGATCTTAGGAATTGTATATTTTCCTATCAGATAAACTTATAATTAATTGGAGATTAATTAACACTAAGTTTACTGGCTCTCACCAACCTAATGCCTTTTAATTCCAATTTTAAGCACAACCTTTAATCAATATTAATCTATTTAATTGTCTCTCAACTAATCAAGCAATCAATAGGTCATTGCCTATTCCTACAGAACCTATCTCTCGATTAAGCCTATAGTGTCAATTCAATCTTAGGTTGATCAGTCCTAAAACGATATTAGGCACAATAACAACCAATGAATTAGATCTAGCAACCTAACAATAATCATAATAAGCACATAGTCAATTCAGAATAAGAACCCTAAAAAGGATCTAGCTACTCATTTTAAGAATAAAAGAAAACAAAGAAGAAATGAAAATCATTTTGAACATAATAACAATTAAATAAAAGAGTGATACAAGAAAACCCCTTCAAATGATGTCAGAAAGCCTTGCTCTTCTAACTTCAAGCCAAGTATCACCTCTACAATGAATTAAACTAATGAAAATGTATTCTGAAATAACTAAAAATAAGAACAAAAACAAGTTCCAGAACAAAAACAAAAATAAGAACACAAACCAAAATAAGAACAACCCTCAAATGAAAATGAAATAGTTCTATTTATAGACCCAAAGACCTAGTGTGAACGGTAATCTAACCCCTTTGAAACTCTATCTAATCAAAAACTAAGAGATAAGTTCCTTTCTATCTAAACTTCAGCTGAAAACTATCATCTTGTTGGCTGCCACATCAGTCAGGTATGGGTGCGCAAGAAAATGGCATGGCTGTGTAAGAAATCCACTAATGTTGATCCTTTAGTCATGCACGGCCATGCATGATTTTGGCACGGCCGTGCCACCCTATAACATTCCAAAAACAACTTTTAGGCACAGCCATGCACAAATGCGGCACGGCCATGCACAACCCCAACATAGATAACTCCTTATTTTAAGTCCTTAGCCCATCCAAACTTCAAATATTGATCCAATCTTCATCCCAATACATCCTACAAAATAAAACTCAATAGAAATTATCTAAAAACAACTAAATCCTAATAATTAAGACAAAATAACGAAACTAACTAAATTAACTAAAAACTAACTAATAATATAACTACTAAGCCTAATATGCAATAAAATCAGAAAAGAAGAAGATAGAGTTTCTAGAGTTGAAACAAGGTGATCTATCCATAGATGATCATGAAGTGCAGTTTGTAAGGCTATCCAAGTATGCTCTGGAGGAGATAGCCACTGATAAATTAAAGAGGAATAAGTTTAAGAGGGGTTTGAATCTTGAGATTCGAAAGAAGATGGCAATCAAGCCACCAACATATAAAAAAACTGTTGGAAACTGCTTTGAGAGCTGAAGAGATGATCATATAGAGAAATGAGGTTGAAGTCAAGAAGAAGAAGACCATTGGCTCATTCACTGCTTCAACTAAAACTAGTGGCAATTCATCCTTTAGAAGTTCTAGTTTCCAACAAGGTGGATTTAGAGGAAGAAGCACGATTCGATCCAACTTGTCTAGGGGAGGATCATTTGGCCGGGGATTTAAAAGATTTAATGGGTAAAGGGGACAAAGTAGATCGATGAGTGGCTTATCAACCCCAATGTGTAACAGATGTGGAAGATATCACTCGGGTGAATGTTGGAACTCAAGACCGGGTGCGTGCTTCAATTATGGTCAGTATGGCCATTTCATTAGAGATTATCTAGTAAAGAGAAGCAGAGAAGGATCTTAGATGATAGTCCAAAGCAGTGCTGGAGAGAATATATCCACTGCTAGTCGAGGTGGTAGAGAAGGTAGGGCTGGCACTTCAACTTAAGCAGGATCTACTGGTCTATCTCAAGGCCAAACAAGGGTTTACACCATCATTAGGCAAGAAGCTCCTGGTGGTCCAGATGTGGTCACTGGTATATTCTTTATATTTGATCACAATGCATTTGTATTGATAGACCCATGATCAACTTGTTCCTTTGTATCCTTTGAATTTGTATCAAGAATATATGGTACCATTGAACCCTTATAACATAGCTAATGTGTCTCTATGCTTGCTAGAGGTATTGTAGTGGTGAGTTCAATTATGAGAGCATGCCCTATATAAGTAGGTGGTGAGAGTTTGTATGCGGACTTAATAGTTATTAAACTAGATGAGTTCGATGTTATTTTGGGTATGGATTGGTTAGCTAAATACCATGCCATTGTGGATTGTTATACAAAGGAGGTGAATATAGATTTAATGGGGAAGAAAATGGTTTTAGTAGGTGAAAGAAAAATTGTGCCTACTTGTTTGATTTCAGCGATACAGTTTTTCATTTGATTAAAGAGGGATGTAAAGCTTACTTGGCCAATATAGTGGATACAACCAAAGTTAGTTCAGGAGTAGGAGAAGTACCTATAGTTAGAGATTTCATCGATATGTTTCTAGATGAATTGCCAGGATTGCCACTATATTGGGAAGTCAACTTTGAGATTGAAACTATTTCGGGAGCGGCACCGATATCAATTGCTCCATATAGAATGGCACCAATGGAGTTAAAAGAGTTAAAGAAATAACTAGAAGAGTTGTTAGAAAAAGGGTTTATCAGATCGAGCATATCACCTTGGGGAGCTCCGGTTTTGTTTATTAAGAAGAAGGATGGGAGTATGCGATTGTGTATTGACTACCGACAGTTAAATAGAATCATAGTAAAGAAAAAGTATCCGATGCTGAGAATTGATGACCTACTCGATTAATTGAAAGATGCTACGGTATTTTTAAAGATAGATTTGAGATCGGGATATTGGTAACTTCGGGTGGCAAAAACTTCAATTCCCAAGACTGCATTTCGGACTAGATACGGGCATTATGAGTTTTTGGTGATGCTTTTTCGTTTGACGAATGCTCCTGCTGCATTCATGTTATTAATGAACAAGACATTTCAGTAGTATTTATATCAGTTTGTGATCGTCTTTATCGACGATATTCTCATTTTTTCTTAAAGCAAAGAAGTTCATGAATAGCATCTCCGCACAGTTTTGCAAATCTTAAGAGATCAAAAGCTATACGCTAAATTCAGCAAATGTGAATTTTGGATGGAAGAGATAGCTTTTCTCAGGCATATTATTTCAAAGGAAGGCGTGAAACCTGACTAATCAAAGATTAAGGCTATTACGGAGTGGGAAGCACCTAGAAATATGATGGAGATTTGGAGTTTTCTAGGGTTAGCTGGATATTACCGTAGATTTGTACAAGATTTTTCTATTATTGCAAGGCCTTTGACGAACCTATTGAAGAAGAATGTGCAATTCTGGTGGACCAAAATATGTCAAAGGAGTTTTAAAAAGTTAAAGGAAGCTCTTACCATTACTCCAGTACTAGCATTGCCAACTGGAGATGGAGGATTTATAGTGTATACGGATGCTTCAGGACAAGGTCTGGGGTGTGTTCTCATGAAAAATGGAAAGGTAATCGCATATACTTTAAGGCAATTGCGAACTCATAAGGCAAATTACCCTACCCATGATTTGAAGTTAGCCGCCACTGTCCATGCATTGAAGATTTGGAGACATTACTTATACGGGGAGACATTTTCCATTTTCACCGACCATAAGAGTTTAAAATACATCTCTACACAGAAAAAATTGAACTTAAGGCAATGAAGATGGATAGAGTTATTGAAAGATTATTACTGCACTATTGAGTACTATACGGGAAAAGCAAACATAGTAGCAGATGCTTTGAGTCGTAAAACAGTGGAGATTTTAGCGGGAATAATTTATTATGAAAGGGAGAATCTTATGGCATTGTGAGTAATGAATCTTAATCTTGATGTGGAGGAAGACCACTTGTTAGCGGCATTGCAAGTTTGACCATCAATGGTGGATCAAATTGGGAAGGCTCATATGGATGATGTGTACTTAAAGAGGATGAAAGAAAAAGTGGAAATGGGAGTCGACACTATTGGGTTATGGGCAGAATATCCCAATCGGATTGGAACATGAACGCAGTGGAAATTAAAATTTTATAACCCTTAACCCACCAAGGATCACATGTGTTTCATAAAAATCGAAGGAAGGGTAAACGAAACTTACCTCTTGTAGATCGATTCGTCAAGCCTTCAAGTACTACGTCTTGGTTTATTCGGATCTACAAAGGTGCTGTCTTTCTGAAAAATGACCACCCTCTACAAGTATC